>CAUYON010127548.1:0-18821 GCA_963573935.1 Arctocebus calabarensis | reverse complement strand
TATAGTGATCAAGGAAATGCCATGAAGGATATCTGTAACAGTATGATCAAAATATTTCTGAATGTATATGAATCGTGCCCTGTGATTGCACCAATGTACATAATTATGATTCAATAAAATTATTAAAAAAAAAAAACTTGAGGTACCTAAGGTCCTTTCTTGAAGGATATATTTCCAAAACTGAAAATATTACTGGAGTAAAAGGAAAGATAACCAACCCTTATTAAGAAAAGATCATGACGAGTACTCCTCAAGATTAGAAAATGAACCGAGAGTAAAATCAGGCCATGATTTACGACATTCTAAATTTCCTGAAGGGTACATAGATTTTACATAGGTGTTGTCATTATTTAAGTGACTTTCTTTGTTATACCAGAGAGATGCAAACATGAAATTACTGATACTTTGCTATTATTTTGATTAAAATATTGGGGGGAGAGATGGCCAGCTTAGAGTGCCCCCAAATTCTGATATGCCTAGGACTGAGGGGTTTCCCAGAATGCAAACTTTCAGTTTTTAAACCGGGACACTTTGAACAAACCAGACCAGTTAGTTACTGTGTCACCAAATCTAAGAAAAGAACTAAGCATCTGGTCTACTGAGTCTTCATTTGACATTTATTGAGTACCTAAAAACGTAAATGAGATACATGAATGTGTGGACTGGCTCCCATGAAATAGAAAGGTGGTGAACACTGAAGTATCTAAAGCTATTGTACGCTCTACCAAAAGACATTCAAATTTAGATGTCAAAAAAAGAGGGAGCCATAGAAAACTTTGGCATAGTGTCATTCTCCAACTCTAACTTGACTGTGTGTCAGCTGCTGTCCCAATGATTGGCTGATAAAGTAAATGCTAACACTTACTTCCCTCAAGGTGTTCAAAGCTTGGTAGGAATAATGACCCAGAGGAACATAAGGGACCACATTTACTAGGTGAAAAGCACCTGAATTTCAGGAAAGAACTAGGATCTAGAAGTCAAGAGATATTCTCTAGTCTGAATTTTTCTAGTGCATAATTTGTTGTGTGGCTTTAGTTAGATTATTTAATTAAATTGTTTAATTTTCCTAGGTCTCAATTTCTCCAAATCTAAGACAAAATGGTTGACAGAGAAAACCCTTAAATCTTGATAAGTGTGTGTATTTATGGGTCATGGACCAGGCACCTCAAATAGAGATTAAAGGAATAGAATTGCCAATGAAAATTTATCATAAAGGATATCAACCTAAATGTCCATTGATGAGTGAAAGGATCCCAAAAAATGGCATTATGATCATATGCCACATAGTGATTTTTTGTCAACTATGAGCCACTGATGTGACAGAAGTCACATAAGATTATAATAGAGATGAACAATTCCTATGCCTAGAGACGTCATGAAGGTCACCACAGTGACCTAGAGCTGTCATAACATCATAACATTGCAGTGAAATTGCTTTATTTATTAAAATAAATCTAGTGTAGCTTAAGCGTACAATGCTTATAAACTCTATAAAGTAATGACCTAGCCTTCACATTCACTTACTTCTCACTCCGTCACTGACTTACCTAGAGCAACCTCCACTTCTGCAAGCTTTATTATATAAGCTTTCTATGCAGGAGTACCATTTTTTACACTTTATACCATATTTTTAATATACCTTTTCTATGCTTAGGTATATATATATAAGCAAATACTTATCTTTGTGTTATAATTGCTAAAGTTTACTACAGGTTAGTAGCTTAGGAGTAATAGGCTACTAATAACCACATGGCCTGTTAGTATCTCAGTTTATGTAAGTATACTCCATGATATTCATGCAATGACAAAATCACCTAAGGATGCCTTCCTCAAAACATATCCTAGTCTATAATTGATGCATGACTGTATATACACAGTGGAATACAGTAGAACCTCCATAGTTGGCCAACTTGCTCCATGGACCACCTCCTTAAGTCCATGTAGGACATGCACCACATGTGTGTATCAATACTGCAGGGCTAGCTCCTTATGTTGATCACCTCCCTATATTGACCAGTTTGTTACAATCCCTTGGGTGGTCAACTTACAGAGGTTCTATTGTATCATTCATCGTTAAAAAAGAAGGCAATCCTGGAAAACTCAACATTCATGGATGAACCTTGAGGACATTTTGCTATGCGAAATAAGGCAATCACGGAAGGACAAGTACATCATAATTCCAGGTATAAGCAGTATCTAAAACAGTCAAACTCATGGATGCAAAGGAAGGATAGAAGTGTGGTTACTAGTGGCTGGGGCTGGGGAAATGAGAAGTTGTTAATCAATAGGTAAATAATTATAATTATGCAAAGTTAATAAGTTCTAGGGATCTACTTTACAACATTGTGCCTATCAATAACGATCTTGTGTTGTACACTTAAAGATCTATTCAGAGAGAAGATGTCATGTTAAGTGTTCTTAACATAAAACTTAAAAATTAAAATTTCTCAATCTCTTGGAGATTTTAATACCTCTTTCTCTGGAATTAAAACATCAGCTAGACAAAAAAAATTAGTAAAGCCATAGTAGGCTTGATCAGTATTATCAACCACCTGGGCTGATATTTATAAAAATGGGTGGGTGGTGGGGAAATGTGTGCTTTTTGTATTTGGCTGTTACTATTATAAAGATAATTATAGGATTTAAAAATTTCTTTCTAGAGACATTACTCAGTAAGTGTATGACTTTTCATAAAGAAAATACATTTTGGTTCTCTTTTTATTTGTTAAGTCATCTTAAGAAGTAGGTTGAATTTCTTAATTTTTTGTTTTTTATGTTCAGTAATTCTTCTTTCTGTCTCTTGCTCAACCCGATAAAGGATTTTTAAATATTTTGCATTGTACTAAAATTTTCTCCTGCACACACATATACACATGTTATTTATTTGGTTAGAAGGAAGATTAATAAAACAATGTATTCCTCCTAATTATTTCCTGTTTTCATTCTTATCTACCTATCTGTCATCATCATCAATCATCTATGACATTTATATTGAGTTTTGCTATCTCTTGACTGAGAGAACATGGTTTGGTTCACCTCTAATAAAATTATTTTATTTTATTTTTTTGCTAATTAGTAGTAACATGGTCAGTAGAGGGCCAGTAAGTTTTATCCATTATGCACACTGCCACTATTGGGAAATTTAAGCTCAATGGATAATTACCGAGTGTTTAAATTTGATTCCATTAAAGCTATTATATGAAACTGAGACATTTAAAGAATTTTTGCCAAAAAAAAAAAATTACAGATCAAAACTACCAGGTATACTTGAAGCACATTTGAATCACATTTAGACTCATAGTATTCTCTTTAATGTATGTATGCCTTATGTTATAAATTGAAATTACAATGAGATAGAAGTAATAATGTGTCTGTCTTGCCAAACAAAAGAAAAACACTAACAAAACTAACCTTAACTAAACTAACTAGCTGAAGAGTTTTGCAATCAGGTACATTTCATCATTTATGGCTAATTTTGTCATATAGTATAAACAAAGCCCATAACCTGACTTTGTTGTAATTAGCAAAGCAGTTGCACAGGTATTCTTAAGGGTATAGCTAATACCAAATCCACATTTTCAAAGAAGTTGTCTCTGACCTTTTCAGATCCATTTAATCCTGCCCTTTTTTCCTGGATGTTCGCTACCTGAGAGTATGAGGGCATGGTCAGTAGTTGTCTGATTGTCTCAGGCACCTTCAGTTTTCTCCAGCTCCCACCAGAGCAGTTATACCTTCCTCTCCCTCTTCTGTACTGCCTAGCATGGAGCTCTGTTTTCAACAATATAGTAATAAATACACAATGGCTTTCAGATTAATTTTTCAAATGGTGTTTTCACTCTAATGTCCTATGATTAATTGTCTTAAGACGGCTTGGAAATGATGGTTTGAGAAGTGAATCTGGATGGGAAAAATGTTCCCTGTCATATGAAGGTTCTATAAACCTTTCACCCAGTAAACAAGCCAAACTTTGTGGCATCTGTGATCTGCATTTTCATTTTTCAGAGTGGTTTTGGACTTTATGGTTGTTTTAAAAATCTACAGTTTTAATGATGGGGTGTTAAACCATCTGCACTTCCGAAAAGAAGTTGGACAATTCAGGATTTCTTTTCAAAAAAATGCTTCAGAAGACAAATAAATAGTAACAGAAATGAATCTCAGCTGTTATATTTTAAAGTCTATTTGATTATAATATTAAAGGAAAGTGCACCAAATATTAGCAAGTGGGAATCCAGTGGCAATGATTGCAAATTAGAGATGGTGTCAACATTATTTAAAATAAGATTATACCTCTCCAATTCTGATTGGTTGGGTATCAGGTGGTTCAAATGTTCAGCATACATGTATTACAGAACTGTTAGAGGTGTTAAGAGCAAGAGTATGAAAGATTACACAGAAACTGCATGCTTACTTGTTAAATTTCATATAAATTATGATATCAAAATTATGTTATGTGCATATAGCTTAGTAAATAGTACACTGTTGGGGCTATTTAACTGCTGAATGTCCTTGTTTAAATGTTTACTCTAATTTTGCTTTGAGTCATCTCACCCTACAGAAGTGTGTGCATGATTACATATCTGGAATTGGCAGCTGAATGGTTTTGAAAAAGAGAAATAGCTCTGGAGACGGCATAAATATATGTGAGGTTCCCCCCCCCCCAGAAAGGTGACAACATTGCATGTCAGGTGCTTCGGACATTTCTGTGACCCTCATCTTCTCACTTAAGAGTCAGTGAGATGACAGGTAAAAAGAGAAGGCCCAAGGCATCATGATGTCGAAGGCAGAGTCTGTGTCATAGTCATGGCACAAACTTCGCAGAGTTTCTTTCGTCATGCTGCATGGATGGAGTTTATTAAGAAACATAAAGCCCAATTATAGCACAGGAATACAGGGATAGGGGAAAGGGAGGGGAGGGGTGGGGGGAGGATGGGTAGAGGGAGGGCAATTAGTGGGAACACACCTACGGTGCATCTTAGCAGGGTACTGATGCTTATTATTTTAAGGGCAGCAGAAACACTTCACAAATATGCACAACTAGGCGCTCAAATATTTGCTAACTTAGATAGGTACTCAAGGCCTTCACATGGGCAATCAGAGGTATAATGCCAGCACTCTATTGGCAAATCTTTATTAAGCATGTACCCTAAACAAAGTTAGACTCTGCTCAATCAGGAGAAGTGTTAATAAAAAAAAATCTACTATGCCCTCTGTCAGGAACATTACCAAACTAACACGAAGACAATATTGCTGTTATAAAACAAACTGCAACTCAAGAAATACGGAATCTAGTAGAACATGGATTAACATGTCTTTATGCTTGGGTTTCAGCTGATTCTCACATTAAATAAAAAGAACAATCTAGACAATCTTTAAATTTCCTTCCAGTTCTGAATTATTGAATTACGCACTTATGGCCTCCTAAGAGAAACATGATGTCACGGTAAATGGAAAACACGTTTCGAACAACTGTGTAACAGCAACAATGCAATATTAACTATATATCACATATACATAGAATACCCAGGGTACCTACATCCCTCAGGTACAACCCCTGCACAATTTTCAAGTCTGCTGTTAGGACCAAAAATGTCAGAAATTTGATAGTTTTTTATATGGTGCAAGACTGTGAATAGGAAAGTACAGATTTTTCTTCTTAAATTTTAGGTGTAAGAGTGATCAGAAGCAGAGATGAGGTCATCAGGGTATCCCTACACGAAGAGGAAAAGAGACAGGAAGAACCTGTTTGACAGAGGCAGACAATGAGTGAGACAAGCAAGCCTCTGACCCCAGAGCTAAGGAAAGGGCAAGAGGCACTTTCTCCCTACAGCCTTTAGAGAAAACGCGGCACTGCCCACACGCTGATTTCCGACTTCTTTTCCTTCGGGCCTCCAGAACTATGAGAGAAATATTTTTTGCAGTAATTCGTAAGAGCATTCCCAAGAAACTAGTGCAGGCATACTTCATTTTACTGAGTTTTGCTTTGTTGTGCTTCACAGATATAGTATGCTTTACAAATTGAAGGTTGTGGCAACCCAAGTAAGCCTATTAGTACCATTTTTCCAACAGCATGTTGTCACTTTGTGTCTCTGCATCACATTTTGGGAATTCTCACGATATTTCAAACTTCTCCATTGTCACTGTATCTGTTATGTGATCTCTGATAAGTGATCTTTGATGCTCCTATTGTAATTGTCTTGGGGTGCCGTAAACTGCACCCATATAAGAGATAAACTTAACTGATAAGTGTTTTCTCTGACTGCTCCACCAACTGGCCACTTCTCTCTCTCTCTCCTTAGGCTGCCCTGTTCCTGAGACACAGCAATATTGGAATCAGGTCAACTAACAACACTAGCATGCCCTCTAAATGCGTAAGTGTAAGGAAGAGTAGCATGTTTCTCTCTTTCAACAAAAATCTAAAAATGATGAAGCTTAGTGAGGAAGGCACATCAAAAGCCAAGACAGGCCAAGAGTTAGGCTTCCCACATCAGGCAACCAAGTTGTGAATACAAAAGAAAAGTTCTTAAAGGAAATTAAAAGTGCTATTCCAAAACAGACATGATTAGTAGCTGCTGAAACTGGGTACAGTTTTATTACAGTATTTTACTTTTTATATGTTTAAAATTTTCTGTAATAAATAAAACATCTGTGATCCTAGCATTTCAAAAGGCCAAGAAGGCAATTACAAGACCCAATCTGTAAAAAACAGGCAGACATTGTGGCAGGTGTCTATAGTCCCAACTACTCAGGAAGCTGAGGCAAGAGCATCGCTTGAGCCCAAGAGTTTGAGGTTGCTGTGAGCTATGACACAACAGCACTCTACTGAGGGTGACAAAGTGAGACTCTGTTTAAAAAAAAAAAAAAGTCAAGAAGGAAGAATTACTTGAGGACAGAAATTCAAGACCAGCCTGGGCAACATAGTAAGACCTACAGAAAATAAGAAAGCATTAGCTAAGCTTAGTGGTACATGCCTGTAGTCCCAGCTATTTTGGAGGATGAGATGGGAGGTCCACTTGAGTCCAGGAGCTCAGGGATGCAATGAGCTATGATCTATTATTGCACCATTGCACTCTGGCCTGAGTGACCAAGCAAGACCTCATCTTAAAAAAAGACACAATAAAGAGATTTAGAAAATAAAAAGACCCAAAAAAAAAAAAAAAAACCACACACACAAATGATAAGAAAACAAAACAGCCTTATTGCTGAGATACAGAAAGTTTAAGTGGTCTAGATAGAAGGTCAACCTAGCCACAATATTCCCTTAAACCGAAGCCTAATCCATAGTAAGCCCCTAACTCCCTTCAATTCTATGATTGCTGAGAAAGATAAGGAAGCTACCAAAAAAAAAGGCAGGCAGCTAGCAAAGGTTGATTCATAAAGTTGAAAGAAAGAAGCCATCTCCATAACATAAAAGTTCAATGTAACGTACACACCAACTGATGCGGAAGCTGCAGCAAGGTATCCAGAAGATATAGCTAAGGTCACTGATGAAGGTGGCTACATTAAATGACAGATTTTCAGTGTAGATGCAATGGCCTTCTACTGCAAGAAAATTCCATCTAGAACTTTCATAGTTAGGAAAGTCAAGTCATCAATGCCTGACTTCAACACACACATGCTGACTCTTTTGCTAGGGGCTAATGCAGCCTGTGGCTTTAAAATGAAGCCAATGATCCTTTACCATTCTGAAATCCGAGGGCCCTTAAGAATTATGGTAAATCTGTTATGCCATAAACAGACAAGTAAACCAAGATAGCAGCACATATGTTTATAATATAGTTTTCTGACTATTTTAAACCTACTACTAAGACCTACTGCTCAGAAAGAGATTCCTTTCAAAATGTCACTGCTCACTGACAAGGGATCTCGTCACCCAAGAGCTCTGAGCTCTTGTTGGTGGAGCATCAAAGATCACTTATCAAAGATCACCATAACAAGAGCTCAAGAGCTCTTGGGTGACGAGATCCCTTGTCAATGAGCAGGAGTAAAAAGGAGACTAATGTTATTTTCATGCCTGTTAATACAACATCCATTCCACAGACCATTGACCAGGGAATGATTTTCACTTTCAAGTCTTAGAATCTAAGAAATACATCTCATAAAGCTGTAGCTTCCAGGAGTTAGTGAATCCTCTGATGGATATGAGAACAGTAAATTAAAAACATTTTGAAAAGAATTTACCATTCTAGATGCCATTAAGTACACTTGTGAGTCACAGAAGGGGGTCAATATTAACATTAACAAGAGTTTAGAAGAAATTTATTCCAACCCTCATGGATGACTTTGAGGAGTTCAAGACCTCAGTGGAGAAAGTCATTGCAAGCCTGGTAGAAACAGCAAGAAATGACTAAATTGTTACATATATCTCAGGATATAACTCCAATGGATGAGCAGTACTTTTTATGGGTGAGCAAAGAAAGTGGTTTCTTGAAATTTTTATCTACTCCTGGTAAAATGCTATGAACACAGTTGTAATTACTAAAGCATCTTCGGGGTTTGAGAGGACCAAGTCCAATGCTGAAAGATAGTCTACTGTGAGTAAAATGCTATCAAACAGCAACACGCACTACAAAGAAATCTTTGTTGCAAGGAAGATTCAGTCAATGCAGCAAGTTTCACTGTTGTTTTATTTTAGAGATTGCCACAGCCACCCTAACCTTCAGCAAACACCACTCTGGTCAGCAGCCACCATCATCAAGAGAAGACCTTCCACCAGCAAAAGGACTGTGACTCACTAAAGGCTCAGATGGTAGTTAGAATTTTTAAGCAATTAAGGTACATACATTATTTTTTAGGCATAATGTAATTGTACACTTAATAGGCTACAGTATAGTGACAGCCATTACTTTTTTGATTCTTTTTTATTTTTAATTATTATAATTATTATGGGTACATGACAGTGATATATCTTCACAGAGTATGTGCGATAGTTTGATACAGGTATACAGTGTGAATTAATCAAATCAACAAAGGGAGAGAAATTCATGTGACTCTCCCTTTATTGGGATAGTCACTTTATTGTGGTGGTCTGGAATCAAACCTGCAATATTTCCAAGGTTTGCCCTTGGAAAGGGGAGGGGTTGAGAGCTGGGGCCCAGAGCATCCATTTCCTAGATCATAACAGGCTAGGTATGGTTCTGGAGCCCCCCCCAAATAACAGCATCTTCCTTAATACAGCTGTATCTTAATCAGAGCAGAGGCTGTGTGGTCCAACTCCTTTAGTGGCCTGGTATTGGGTCCCTTTGTTAGAAACTCATGCTCCTTCACAATCATCAAATACTATTAAATACTCTGTAACAAATCTTCCCTACTTTTAAAAATAGCTGGTAAATGGGAGAACTATGTAATAAAAGACTATCTTTATCAACAGCTGACATCAAATATTCAAAGTTAAGTCATAAAATAACAAAGTGAAGTTGAAAATACGTCATTCAACAATTAAAATATTTATCAAATAGAAATAGCTTATTGAAACTATTATATATATATTTTGAAAATGGAAAGAAATGGCCGTTTTCATTGAATACCACACCTGCCGCCTGACTGTTCAAAACATGTCTTAACACCAAAGATGGTAAAGAAAATAAAGTGAATTTTCAGGTTGCTATGAGAATTGAGAAAAAATTTTGTTCCACAAAAGTAATCCATCAAAAATATTCATCTTGTAGAGTATCTCTCAATTTACATGTATTTTTTGACTAACAAACCATGACTAGAAATAAACTGAAATAAGGATATACTGTTTACCTAACATAAATTACCTATTCTAGGGTTCTTTACTATATGGTATAGCAGTTAGATGTAAAAGCAATGGAAGAGTAGAAACTGTCTTTTGAAATTACAATAATTGTTCATAAATTATCCATATTTCCCATAATAATATAATAAAGGATATACTTTATTTGTTATGGTTATAACCAAAGTAAGAATTATAGTAATTTGCCCAGGTCAATATGAGGAAGGTATTTCAACAACAAAACAAAGAAACGCTTTCTAGTAAGCATACTAGAAAGAAAAGTTTTTAATCTCACCATTTTTGAATCAGTATTTAAAGATCTTTTTGCTACTCCCATTTTTTGTAGTCCCAAACGTAACCTGCAAGGCTCTTGTGTTTTTTTAACTACCAGGGGAACTAAGAATTCTTGCCTCTCCTCACTGTCCAAAAACATTCATGAGAACACTAACACAAATGTAGGAATCATTAAATTATGCATATAGAAATCACAGGGCAAAGGGAAAGGAAAATTCAAGCAGAGAAATGGCAGATACAGGAAGCAGGAAAACCTGGGCCAAACTTGAGTAGGTGACAGGGCCTGTGATCTGAAGAAACTGATGACAGGCGATATGCTTCCCACACAAAGGTCCTAAAAATAGAGAAACAGGTGAAATGAAACTAACGTGCAGTGGGCCAGCTACCACACATTTACAAAGACCTTTCCATTTACTCTTCAAAGCAACCTTACATGAGCCGGCAAAGTAACTCAACCACAGTCATAAAGTAGGGGACAAACCTAGAACTTCATGCCTGGTCTTTTTCACATTATGGGAAACACAAATAATACGTGTATATGCGCAACAGAGGCAGATAAAGAAGAGAGGCTGTTTGTGGCTGGTGACAGAAAACTAGCCAGGAAGCTCTGAATATCCCTGGTCCCACCCAACCTTCCTGAGAGTTGCAGGGTCAGAATTCCATCACACCCAGAACCTACTCCTGGACAGGATTGAGAAATTCTACTGTGTAGTTTCAAAGCTGTTAGATTTTCCATTCTACTGCTTCTCCGTAGCTACACCCAGGCCAGCCTACAGCTAGCTCTTCTCAAAACAAAGGGAAGCGGTTATATGCAAGTATGCTTTGTCTGCAGGCCCTCTTCCAAAGCACAGGCCACTTGTAGTGTTTTTTTACTGTGGAGGAAAAAAAAAGAGAAAACAATTTTTTCACTGGGAAAAAAACATCTTTTATGGAAGACTAAATTAATTTTTCTGAAAAAGAAAAAATCTGCTCACCATCTTACTCTTACCAAAAAATTCCCTCTAAAGACAACAAGCTTCACCTTAGCATACCAACAGGCTTAAAATGAAAACTAATTAGATAAGGAAACATGTCAGTCAGTCAAACGAGTAATAATAAATGACTGATATCAGATTCCACCTTGATTTAATAAGAAGGCCTCAGAGAGGCACACATTCATTTCAAGTCACAGGATAGGAGTAGGATCCCGAGAGGCAACGAACAGGGAAAAAACCTGCAATGGTCGATAAACCTAAAAGAGGCTTATTATGTTTATGAACTCTGAAGTGAAACATAAAATTTGGAAATGTGTAGCCAGGCACTATTCTGAGGGAACTGAGAAAGATCAACAAAGTATCACCAAGGTCTAATAGGACAAAAAAAATTACAAAATGCCCAGGTAGAAAATTCCCTATCAACCCAAGCACCAACAGCCTAGAATCATATTTAGACCTTTGGTATTACTTTATAGAATGGAAGTGAGCCACACCCTATTTATATAAATAAAGTTTTATTTGAATATACTTACGCCCATGTGGTCAGAGTTATAGTGGCAGCAGCTGCAACCATATGGCTCACAAAGCCAGATATATTTGCTACTTATCACCCAGCCCCATAGAGTACTTGGTAAAACCCTGCTCTATATAAAAGCAGCCTAGAATGAAAACTACAATCAACAGAAGACCAAGATTCATAAAAAGGCTTATTTCCCTTAAGTAACAGAAAATGCTTATTTCTAAATTTTTATAGGATACTTAAGTTTTCTTCATTTTACACATTATTGCTAATACTTTGGATGCTATCACTACAAAACAGCTCACTGTGTAAGCTCATTACATAAACAGTATGACTGACCTATTTATTATTTTGACAAAATTTCAAAAAGTAGTTATCCTGCTCAAAAATATTACAGAACGCTTCCTGATCATCTGTCCTTCTCGTCCCCACTGCCCACGAAAACCATGAAATACGTTCTCCACTGAGTTTTCTTAAGAATGAAAAATAGTTTGTGAAAATACATAACACAGGGATAATCAAACTACTAATTACCAAAAGAGAAATCAGCAATTCAGAAGTTTTGTAACTCTGTGATTGAATAACACAGGTTCAAAAATTCGAAACTGCCATTATTATATCCTATCACTGCATATATTTGATTACAATTATGTATTGCTTCTCAGCTTTTTGGCTAAGATCAAGTGTGCTTACAATTGTGTAACTAAATGTTATTCATCCATATCCCCTATAAAAATTGAGGAGGAAGTTAAATTAAAACAGTCTCAAAAAGGTAAAGAACTGCCTCTTAAAACATCATGCTATGTTATTTATAGGAATGCTGATAAATTGCTGGTAAGCAATTCAGAGCAAAGAGTAATTATATATGTCATTTCCAAGACACCCTCAAGCACTACATTAAGTTTGCTGCCATGTTTTTATACATAGCACACTGAAATATCTACCCTCATATGGTCCCCCAACAAATACATGAAGGAACTTTGATTGAAACCAGGAATGGAAACAGTGCTATTCTGCATAGCTACAGCTACCCTACACATTTTTAAATACCACAGCCTATTTTAAAAAATAATAGCAAAAAGAGACAAAACCTAAAAGGAATTTTGGAATTACCTAATAAGCAACTGCTCTTTCAAAATTGCAGTGAATAATCACTATTCTCTTCTCTCCAGATGCCCTGAATGATGGAAGCGTTGGTAATGCTATAGAGATACAACTTGAAACATCAGACAATTCCTAGGAAAAATAACGTTTTTTCTAGGAAAACACTGTAACTTCTAATGATAAACCACAAATTTCAGTGAAAAAAAAAATCTACATCTAAAAGCACAACAGTTGAAAAGCAAAGAAAAATGTTTGCAAAAAGAACTTAAAACTGTCCATTGCAACCACCAGGAAGATTTAGGGGTGAGGGTGGAGGTTTGAGTGTGAATACTTATTTACATAAACTGTAACAGCAGTGTACTTCTGGTCATTTAAAACTACAGTGTTGGCAGTGCCCTGTGGCTCAATGGAGTAGGGCGCCCCATATGCCGAAGGTGGCAGGTTCAAACCCAGCCCCGGCCAAAAACTGCAAAAAAAAAAAAAAAGAAAGAAAACTACAGTGTTGCTTTTTAATTTATTTCCATGTTGGTTAGTTACACTGGCTTCAAATCTCCCCTTCTCCACTAGGACGTGACCAATCAAACCAGATGCGGTTTCCTCATTCTTGCAATAAGTGCTGTTTTAGTGGGCTGGAAATGAACTCTAGAAACTATCCAGCCAGGAGAAGCGAAAGGGAGGAAAAGAATGAAGGATATTATCTCCGTTAGATAATACAGGTATTATCTAAATAAATAAACCTCGATAGTAGTTCATGTTATACAGTGAGTCTGTACGCCTGCAAACAAAGTTACAATCTTTGTTAAACTGGAAAGCTTTTTAACCGTGAAGATTCCCAAGTAGTTCTGAAAGTGATTTGGATTCTGACATTTCTTGGTTTTCATTTCCAGATAATTTCAGAAACAAATCTTTATCAGTCCCAGATTATATATAGTCTGCAGACCAAATTGGTTGCTTAATTTTCGTTGAAGTGGTGAAGTACATGGTGCAGTGGAATCGGAAATGAGACACTTATGAGGGCTCGAGGAAACCGACGCCCCCTCCTCTTTATTACTGCGTATTCATTTCACAAGGTTATGCTTTAGACTGGCATTCCTCCCACTGACATCCTGGGAGGAGGAAACTGCGGTCCCTTCTCCGAACCCAGAGGCGGAGTAGGAAGTACCCGCCCTCCGGAGCTCAGTGTCCTCGCTACGCATTGGCCGCGGCGGCCATCAGGATCCACAGGGCGGGGTCTGTCGCCGCCGGGCGGAATCTCAGACCAGCGCCTCACCGGGGATCTCCCGGGCTCCTCCACGCAGACACGCCCTCACCTACCACCACCACCAAGAAAGCGACCAGCTGCCTCAAAGGGGCCCTTTGCCTTCGTTATTTCACTGGGCCTTCCTCTCTCCATCCCCACATAGTTTCTGCCCCTTTGATTCTTCCAAGAGGCAAAGCTATTTCAGAGTTCCAACTTCTCACCCCCTCCGCAGCAAGCTCCCAGTGCAGGAACTGGAGGATGCTGCAGTTTTAGGAGGGAAGCATGCTGTGGAATGGATCTCCCCGAAAGCAGCAAGGGATTCCTTTCCCTGGAAATGAAGCTTAAGAGGTATATTAACCATTTCAAGAGCACTGGCCTTCACCATGTGTTACACACCAAGACTATTCATCAAGAGTTGCTCCATTTAACAAGAGCTGCCACACTACAGGGTTAACTCTAGCTCTGGTTTTACTGCAAATCTCAAGGTCTGATTGCCTATCCTACACATACCATGAACTTTCTGAGTGCAAGTACTATGCTACTTTTCTACCACACTAGCAGTAGCTTTATATTCTGTTCTTTATTCTGTAATGCCAGCTGACAAGACATACTGTTGTTGCCTGTAGAGGGTGTGCATATTCCTGAAACTGCAAATGCCTTGGAGAAAGAAATCGAAACAGTGGTTCTAACTATGATGCGTACACAATGCTTTATAAACTATGGAAATCTGATGTTTTGAACGGCATCCTTGAGCTCCATAATCTCAAAGAGAAAAGTCATTATATTTCCGTAATATATTTCTGATTTCCAGTTAAGTCACCAGAATTGCTCAAGGACAGAAACATATATCTTTCCACAAACTAAGTCTATTTTTAGCATCTCTCTCCACCTCCTCAAAAGAGTAAAGCTATGCGAGAATTCAATTCATTTGGTACCTCCCTTCTCAAGGCCTGGAGAGTATAAAGGAAAGAGACAACAGTTCTTTAGATTTCACTGCAGCATCCTTTAGCTGTGTCCACTGCTTGGCACTGTTCTGGAGTCATGCGCTCTTCTCGCTTTTCTCCTTTTTCCCTAGAACTCCCCTTGTCTCTCTGAGTCTGGCCTCAATTTTCAATTTCTTTCTTTCCCATTGTCACCATCACCACTAGTGTTTGCTACTGTCTCGCAATCCCTCTCTACGACACTTTACAATTCTGAGTCTCTCTAAAATTTATTCTCCAGCAAGTCTCTCACGCTCCCTGGACTTCTCAGGGCACCACAGATTCTTCCCTATGTGCCTGGCTTCCACCACCCACTCTCTGCACTAGCGAACTTCACTTTTCTAAGTCGGGCTGCGGCCGAATCCTTGACACCCTGACTTAACCAATCCGCGCGGGATAAATAACTGACCCCGCCAATGAGCATCCGCCGGGAGGCGGGACTTCGCTGAAGTTCCTCGGGTCCTGAAACCAGGACCTGTTGCAGCCGCCGCCGTGGCCGCGGAGTTTCTTAGTTACCGCGGCGGCCTCAGGCCGTCAGAGCCCAGGGCTGGTCGTGCAGCGTCCGCCATCCATTCTCACCACTGCCAACAAACGAGACCGAAACCCCCATCCGGCTCAAGCGCGGCGCGCCCCGCCCCACGTCCCCCGGGCTGTGGGTTCCCGGAGGCCGCCCCGCGCGTCCCGACCTCCCCGTCCCCGCCAGACTCCCGCAGGCAGCCCCACCCGGCAGCGGACGCCCGGCCTGGACGCCCGAGCTCCGGGCAGCGACTCACCAGGAAGTTGGGAGTTGTCCGTTCTCCCACCCGCGAGGCACCCGCGGCGGGCGGACGGGCGGCTCGGCCAGGCGCCGCCGCGTAAAGGCTCGCTGGGCCGGCGGCTGTGGCTGCGAGGGCCGGAGCCGATCAGCCACCCTCGGCCGCGCCGCCCCTGCGGACGCTGCAGGCGCGGGCACCCACCCTGCGCTCGGCGAGGCGCGTCCCGACTGCGAGCCTAGCGGCGGCCCATCCTCCCGCAGCTCCCGCTCCTCCTCCCGCGGCCTCCGCTGTCAGGAGTGTAAACATCCCGGCAGCCCCGAGGAGAGGGGCGGGGCGGGCGCCGGCCCCTCCCCGCGCCCCGCGCCCCGCGCCCCGGCCCGCTGCCCTGGGCCGGCTTCCCGCTCACCTCCCCGGCGCCCGGGCACGCAGAGGGAGACCCGGGAACTTCCCCCGCTGGAGCCGACGCAGCTCCGGAGGTCCCTCTCGGCTCGTCTCAGCCGTAAGGCCTACCGCGGTGTGGGTTCTGCCCCCGAGCCACCTTCCCACAGAGCCCGGGGCAGCTGCTTTCCAAAGTGCTTTGTCCTCATGTATATTTAAATGCTTCCACTGGCGAGTGGTGACCCGGCTTTGGGGATGTTCCCGTTCTTCTTCTGGACCACAACATTTTGATCCCATCCTCTTTTAACCGGGTGGCTTAAACAAACTCCGCGTTTAATTGTGAGTGCAGGTAGAAGAAGCAAAGACTCGTTTTCTGATTTTGGCTAAGCAAACTTTGTACTGTAAGTGGCCCGGAATAGACGCCAAAGGCTTTTAGAACATTCTAACAGGTGATCTACCTGGTATGGGACAAAGGATCTTTAAAATAAATATATGTATTTAATAATACAGGACTATCGAGCCACAGTTAAATAGTAGCACAGTGTTCAAAAGGTTAGGAAGAACTGAAGCTACTGCATATTCTGTTTGTAAAATGTTATCAGTGGATAAGGACAGTTGTTCCCAGCCACTAGCCTACTGGCCTCAAGCAAACGTTAATGGAAAATAAGAGGGCTGGCCAAAGAAGCTCTTGTCCAGAAATCCTTCTTTCAAAATCCAATCCTTGTTTAACTGCTTTTCTGTTCATCTCCCACCAAGTTTGCTTTGAAAAGGCTCCTTTGGCCCATGAAACGCACTAATTACAATCTTTTATATGAATTACTTAGTGTTTATATACCTAATTACTATGTAATACATACCATTAACATCAGGTTAATTTGCTGTAAACGGTATTTGATTAGACTTAAAATTACACCAATTTTTCATATTTTGTTACTCATACAGCTTTGCTGGCCCCACACAATTAAACATTAGAGGTAATATTGATTATCGAAACTATTTTTCTCCAAAAGCTAACCCAGACTAGATGTTACCATACCGTGTTTAGTGTAAATGCAATTTTTCTGTAGGGAAAGACGTTTGCTAGAAGAAAAAAAAAAAAAGTGTTTTCTTGAAGAAGAATGATGAAGTAATATTAAAAATAATTCTTCTTTGAAAAGGATACCTACCCACTAGGGTAGACCAGAAAGATCTAGCCTACTTGACTGAAGCATAGTGCTGGCAACAGGTGTATTTAAAAAGCTGCTAGTGACATTGGCAGCCACTGAATTTGGCAGCAAAATGGTGATGAGGCTTAGTCAAGCTGTTGAAATGTCTGGACTAAACTGGGCCAAGAGAAGGAAGTCAAAGTGCAGACTGCAGACAACCCAAGAGAGATCACTTTTCTCTGGCCCAGGCTATGGTCACTGTACAGTGTCAGAAAATAAATCTTTATCTTGCTTTGGAAATGTCCATGAAAAATATTAGAAAGTTACTTTTTCACTTTTAATGGCCACTTGCATTTAATTTAATACTTGTTAATGAATCATGCAGATGAACTTCCCATTAAAATGGTAAAATTGGCCTCAATTTTGTCCTGACATCAAATCCTTAGAATTCAAAATCACAGAAAGACAAGTCTCTTATGTCCCGATTATCTACTGTATTTTGAGAATACAGTTCATGGTTAAAAATAGTGGTTTACTGACAGTGGCTTTTCCTGGCCACTTTCTGGCTTTTTTTGTAGGAGTTACAAAATTGAGGAAACATTTCAATACACTATGTATATATTTTAAATGTAGGGAAATGTAGTATTTTGTATGGGTTACAAAACAGGAAACAGTACAACTGGCAGTTTATGTTTATATTATATCCTGATTTCCTTTGGTCAGGACAATACAACTGAGTTTCTGTCATTTGCCTCTGAATATAAAAGCCAAAGGGCCAATATGCAGTGGGTAATAAGTCAGCAATGAAGGAAATATATTCAGAAATTATTTCCCCTTTCATCCTGGTACACTTCATCCTTGATGTGAAGCCAAGCTATTAAGCCACTTCACAGGACATAATTTCCTCAACAGTGATGCATTTTCAATCATGAGTGTCCAGATGCACCTCTCATTTATATTAACAGTTAGCTATGGTGCTATAGTCATCAAATATCAAAGATAATTTTTAAAACTATAGGTTTCCTTGGAATTTTTGTATGTATATATGTGTCTACCTGGAAAAGGACGGTGAAAAACGTTGTGTGATTTCACAAAGCTAAATGTATAGATCTCAAAGTCATGTGTACTTTCCCAGTTCTTTCTCAAACTACCTGTTCTGAACTATGCTCTTCTGTACTCCTCAGTTCAATTCGGGGCTGCTACCAATCCAGTCAAGTTTAAGCAATTGTCTACTCCCTAAAAGGAAAGAAAATGGAAGATAATAATTATTTTTGTTTACTTCTAGTAGTTCCTCATAGTTAAATTGAGAAACTCTTCAGCTATAGAACCAAAGGTATATCCCCTTTGTAATAAAGTCAATACAAAAGGTAAAAAGTGATATTTAGCTTAGCATTGTTTTCATCTTCGTAACCCTCTTTCTTCATACGTCACACTGTATTGATTACAACATTGCCTCTCAGCCTTTTGGCTAAGATCAAGTTAAACAACCCTTAAATCATTTTTTTTTTTTTTTTTATTGTTGGGGATTCATTGAGGGTACAAGAAACCATGTTACACTGGTTGCATTTGTTGGGGAAAGTCCCTCTTACAATCGTGTTTTGCCCCCAAAAGGTGTGGCACACACCAAGACCCCAAGACCCCACCCCCCAACCCTTAAATCTTTTTTATTTTCAGCTGTTCTGCTTAATGGCAGAAGTG
>CAUYON010127546.1:0-12256 GCA_963573935.1 Arctocebus calabarensis | reverse complement strand
ATCTGGACTTTTTCAATAATACCACTGAGATGGCATCCTTCAAAGAGCAGCGGTTCCATTGTAGATTGTTGGATCTTCAGATAAATTCTGCCATTTTCATTTCATTTCCTGAAAGTCAGAGTCGGCTTGTGAAAAGTTGTTAAACAACATGCTAAATGTGCAATGTCAACCCTCACTCTAAACTTCCCTGTTCAGAGCATCAAATGAAGACTTCATTGGGTTTTATAGTGGCTTCCTGATTTTTGGTAGAACATTGAAGAGGGAGTTTGAAAGTTGTTATATACTGTTAACGATCGTCTGCCCATGTCCTGCCTGAAATACCATGATTGTTTATGAAAAGTATCTTTAATAAAGCTGGATATAGTTTGGCTTGGAAAAAAAAAAAATAGCCCACGATTGTGGCGGGTGCCTGTAGTCCCAGCTACTTGGAGGCTGAGGCAAGAGAATCGCTTAAGCTGAAGAGTTGGAGGTTGCTGTGAGCTGTGACAGTAAAGCACTCTATAGAGGGCAACACAGTGAGACTGTCTCAAAAAAAAAAAAAAAATAGTCAGGCATCGTGGTTGGTGCCTATAGTCCCAGCTACTTGAGAGGCTAAAGCAAGAGAATTGTTTAAGCCCAGAAGTTTGAGGTTGTTGTGAGCTGTGACACTATAGTAATCTACCAAGGGTGACATAGTGAGACTCTGTATCAAAAAAAAAAAATTTCCTTCTATTTGAAGGTTGAATAATAGTTCATTGTATAACACATTTTTTTTTTTTTTTGAGACAGAGCCTCAAGCTGTCACCTGGATAGAGTGCTGTGGCATCACAGCTCACAGCAACCTCCAATTCCTGGGCTCAAACGAGTCTCCTCCTCTGCCTCCCATGTAGCTGGGACTACAGGCGCCCACCATAACGCCTGGCCATTTTTTGGTTGCAACCGTCATTATTGTTTGGCAGGCCAGGGCTGGATTTGAACCTGCCAGCTCAGGTGTACGTGGCTGGTGACTTAGCCGCTTGAGCCACAGGCACCAAGCCCACATTTTTTTTTTTTTTTTTTGAGACAGAGGCTCAAGCTGTCACCCTGGATAGCGTGCTGGGGCATCACAGCTCACAAGCAACCTCCAGTTCCTGGCCTCAAGCGAGTCTCCTGCCTCCGCCTCCCAAGTAGCTGGGACTATAGGCGCCCGCCACAACACCCAGCCATTTTTTGGTTGCAGCCATCATTGTTGCTTGGCGGGCCTGGGCTGGATTCGAACTCGCCAGCTCAGGTGTACGTGGCTAGCGCCTTAGCCCGTTGAGCCACAGGTGCCGAGCCGCACGTTTTTTTTTTTTTTTAAGGAGACAGAGTGTCACTCAGTTGCCCTGGGGTTGAGTGCTCTCACATCATAGCTCACAGCAACCTTTAACTCTTGGGCTCAAGCGGTTCTCTTGTCTCAGCCTCTTGAGTAGCTGGGACTACATGCGCCCACCACAAACCCAGCTATCTTTTTAGAGATGGAGGAGTCTCACTATCGTACAGGTTGGTCTCGAACTCCTGAGCTCAAGCAATCCACCCACCAAGGCCTCCCAGAATGCTGGGATTCCAGGTGTGCCCCACCTTGCCTGGCCTCTATAACACACATATATCTCTTTTTTGAGGCAGAGTCTCATTTTGCGACCCTCAGTAAAGTGCCATGGCGTCACAGCTCACAGCAACCTCAAACTCTTGGGCTTAAGCAATTCTCTTGCCTCAGCCTCCAAAGTAGCTGGGACTACAGGTGCCCGCCACAATGACCATCTTTTTTTTTTTTTTTTTTTTTTTTTTGAGACAGAGCCTCAAGCTGTCACCCTGGATAGAGTGCTATGTCATCGCAGCTCATAGCAACCTCCAATTCCTGGGCTCAAGAGAGTCTCCTGCCTCTGCCTCCCAAGTAGCTGGGACTGCAGGCACCCGCCCCAATGCCTGGCCATTTTTTGGTTGCAGCTGCCATTGTTGTTTGACGGGCTGGGCTGGATTCGAAACCGCCAGCTCAGGTGTATGTGGCTGGCGCCTTAGACCGTTGAGCCACAGGCGCCGAGCCTGCCCAGCTGTTTTTTGATTGCAGTTGTTTAGTTGGCCTGGACTGGGTTCAAACCTACCACCCTCGTTGTATGTGGCTGATGCTGTAACCCCTGTGCTATGGGCGCCGAGTCAATATAACACAATTTTTAATACATTCATCCGTCAATGGACACTTGAGTTGTTTATACCTTTTGGCTATTAAATCACTTTTGAAAACCTTACACTTACACAGGAATTTTAAAGAAAGTTTCAAAGTGCTTTTAGATATAGCATATCACTTTATGCTATGTATCTTCTTCATTGCAGTGAGAGATAAATCCGCAGGGTTTTATCTTACAAGTTTTGAGAGGGAAGTCAATCACAAGAGGTGGAAAACAACTGCTCAAAGCATGCCATGGCAACCAATCCATAGAGAGCCTTTATCAAAAGCAAGGAGGGTGAAGAGGTTCCCAGCTCTATTTTCCAGGGAAGTTCTGGTCTTGTGTTTTCCTCTCCATGCTGCAGAAGTCCAAAGCCAGCTTGGAGGAGGCAGGAAAAGGAAGGGCTTGCCCTAGTCCCAGGCCTTTATAACCTGCTGCCCTGGTTGCTCATTAAAAAATATAACAAGTTCAATGTTCAATATAAATAAGGTCAGAACACAAAGAAGACCAACTCACTGGTGATTTGTTTGTTAAAGCTGACATTTG
The DNA here is from genome assembly GCA_963573935.1 of Arctocebus calabarensis. Lineage (NCBI taxonomy): Eukaryota > Metazoa > Chordata > Mammalia > Primates > Lorisidae > Arctocebus > Arctocebus calabarensis. The sequence goes on along the minus strand of CAUYON010127546.1, from coordinate 9,548 downwards.
TATAGTGCAGGATTTGGAAGATTTTTCAGCGTGGTTATCCCATCAGAGAAAAGCCTCTATAGAACTGATGATTACAGAAAAGCTGGCTAAGTATGACAAGCATTTAATGAATTCATCAGCATTCGTTCATTCATCAACAAATACTTTTAAGGGCCTGGTGCATGACTGCACTTTTGCATGAATTGCCTCACTTTTCCTTGCAAGAACCCTCCGAGGCAGACTTGATTGGCCACATTTTATGGGGTCAGTACCAGGCGCGGTGCTGAGGCAAGCACAGCACGTAGGCTCTGCAGCCAGAGGGGCCTGGCCTGGCTCCACCATTACCAGCTGGGCCACCTGGAGAAGAGTCTTTGCTACTTCGAATTTCACTTTACACATTTCTAAAACGAGGTCAGTAATAATGTCCATCTCTTAGGGCTATCACAAGGTTGGAATGAGAGAATGTATGTAAACCATTTAGACCAATGCATGGCAGACAGCTGGCATTCAGTACTCCCCACCCATCATGACATATCTGCCTTCATCCCACTTTACCTGTCCAACTACCCCAAGAGGTATATATTCTATTCTTTTTTTTTGAGACAGAGTCTCACTTTGTTGCCGTGGTAGAGTGCCATGGCATCATCATAGCTCACAGCAACCTCAGACTCTTGGGCTTGAGCAATCCTCTTGCCTCAGCCTCCTGAGTAGCTGGGACTACAGGTGCCCACCACCACTAGCTATTTTTTTCTATTTTTAGTAGAGATGGGGTCTCACACTTGCTCAGGGTCTCTAACTCTGGAGCTCAAACAATCCACCTGCCTCAGCCTTCCAAAGTGCCAGGATTACAGGTGTGAGCCACGCACGAAGCCCAGCCTGAGGTACTCATTCTTAATATGCCAAGTTTATGAATGACAATACAGAAGCAAAGAGAGGGTAAGTAACATAAGTCGGGTTCAAAACTAGTGTCTGGTTTTGCTTCCAGATCTTCTCCATTTTACAGCTATTTATGGAGCTGCAGCCCCTGGCTAGGAACCTTTGACTGACAGGAGTGTTCCAAGAGTCGCGGGGCAGCTACATTTGGCTTCTGCTGACTGTCCCCGGGGGAGATCTGGAGGTGCCATGTCCAGTGCTGGGAGATGGTGTGGGCCACAGGAGTGTCTGCTACCTGTGTACTAAACCTACATCCTGGCCAGCACGGTGGCTCATGTCTGTAATCCTAGCACTCCAGGAGGCAAGAGGTGGGTGGATTGCTTGACCTCAGGAGTTTAAGACCAGCCTGAGCAAAACCAAGACTCCATCTTCACTGAAAATAGAAAAACTAGCGGGGCAGAGTGGTGGGCGCCTGTAGTCCCAGCTACTCGGGAGGCTAAGGCAAGAGGAACTCTTGAGCCCAGAGGTTTGAGACTGCTGTTAGATATGATTCTGTAAACTCTACCTAGGGCAACAGAGTAAGACTCTGTCTCAAAAATAAATAAATAAATAAATAAATAAATAAATAAATAAATAAATAAATAAATAAATAAATAAACCTACATCCCAGCTCTTGATGAATTGACTGCATCAGTGACCAGAAGCACCGTCATTCCCAAAGTCTTTTCCTTTGTTTTCCCATCCTTTCTTCCTTTTATGGGCCCCCCTCTGCCTCTTCCCACCTCTTCTTTCTTCTGATAGCCATATTATCTTGTTCCTCTTACCTCTAACGTTTCTCTCTTCTCTAGCCTAATTTGGAAGGGAATGAAGTGATCCATCCTGTGTTTATTTTTTTGTAGAGACAGAGTCTCACTTTCTGGCCCTCAGGGGTGCCAAGGCATCACATGGCTCACAGCAACCTCCAACTCTTGGGCTTAGGTGATTCTCTTGCCTCAGCCTCCCAAGTAGCTGGGACTACAGGCGCCTGCTACAACGCCCCGCTGTTTTTTTGTTGCAGTTCGGCCAGGGCCGGGGTTGAATCTGCCACCCTTGGTATATGGGGCCAGTGCCTTACTGACTAAGCCACAGCGCTGCCCTCATCCTGTGATTATTAAACCTGGTGTTAAGTTTCCTGTTCTAAAGTGTTTTGTTTTTTTAGACAGGATCTCCCTTTATCACCCCAGCTAGAGCGCAGTGAGTGGCATCATCACAGTTCACAGCAACCTCAAACTCCTGGGCTCAAGCAATCCTCTTGCTTCAGCCTCCTGTGTAGCTGGAACTCCAGGCTCCTGCCACCACACCTGGCTAATTTTTCTATTTTTCTGTAGAAACAGGGTCTCACTCTTGCTCAGGATGATCTCAAACTCCTGAACTCAAATGATCCTCCTGACTGGGTCTCCCAAAGTGCTAGGGTTGCAGGCATGAACCTTTGTACCTAGCCCTGTTCTGCAGGGTGTTTGTTTGTTTAGTTGGTTCTTTGAGAAAGAGTCTCATTCTGTTGTCCCCAGGCTAGAATGTCATGGCATCACCCTAGCTCACAGCAACCTTATACTCCTGGGTTGAGCCTCCAGAGCAGCTGGAACTACAGGCACCCATCACAACGATCTCACTCTTGCTCAGTCTGGTCTGGAAATCCTGAGCTCAAGCCATCCTCCCACCTCGGCCTCCCAGAATGCTAGGATTACAGTCCTGAGTCACTGCATCCCACCCTCTGGTCTGAAGTTTTAAAAGCAAATGAATTGAATATTGGAGCTAGGCTTTTAAAAGCCTCAAAAAAATCAGTGAACTGGATAGATAGAAGATTATGTTATAAAGAAAATAAATCTATCCAAATGTTAATTGTACAATCTAAGTGGTGGATGGATGGGAGTTCAGGGTATAATTCTTTTCTATGTATGATGGGAAATGTTCACAATTAAATTTGGGGTGTGGGTGGGAATCCATGGCTTTTCATCTGTCACTTGCAACTAATTTTTGTTGTAGTGAGGGCTGGGGCAGTGGGTGGCCTCAATATACAAAAAGGTTTCTCCTCCCTCCTATGAGAGCATTTGAAGGGAGGTGGGTCTCAGCACTTTCCTTTGGAAGGAAAATCGCTGAGGGGCTCACTCAGGACTGGAGCTCAAGGGCGGTGTCTTCACACAAAGCCAGGCGGGAGAGAGCTAGGCGGGGTGGGCTTCTCTGGAGGGACAGCTGGGCTCCCCAAAAGCTTTGATCTCAGCAAAGAGAATATAAGAACTGGGCTGAATTAAGTTGCCCGGGTTATCTCGAAAGAGAAACAGCTATAGGCAGATAAATTCGGAGAACTCTGAACTGGGTAGCTGTCCATCTGTTAGTCCACCTTGCCTTGGAGCATAAACCGGTGCTTGAATCGCAGACCCTGCGGGTCCCTGGGACTAGTGAGAGTCCCGCTGGAAAAGATGACGGCGGCCTGTTGGCCAGGCATGTTGGAAAGGGCATTTTCCTTGCTGGTGCTGGGCTGATCAGTCGAGCTGCCTTCTGGATGCTGTTTCTGAGCTGGACCCCCGACTTAGCCATCCGAATGCTTTTCTGACTCCAGCGCTGTAGCGGTGACTGCAGGAGTGACACAGGCCTGGCGGCTGGGGGCGGGCCGGCCGTAAACCCCTCTCCCTCCCCGCGGTGCGCGGCAGGAGCGGTCTCAGAGGCGCCCATCCGGCTCTGCAACAAAGACACACGCAGATCGCGACGCCTGGCTTGTCCGAGCTTCAGATTGGAAACAATCTAAGTGGTCGCCCGTGAGGGCTGCTGACATACGAAAATGGTGGCACGGCTCTGCAACTGAAAGCTATGCCGTGCCTTAAAAAAAAAGAGAGGATGTCCTTTAGGTATCCATGAGGAACAATCTCCAAGCCATGGTGTTAATTAGAAATCAAAAGGGGGATTAGAACAGTGCGTATAGCATGTGTCCATTTGTGTGATTTAAAAAAAATGCATACTCTCTGGTTATGTATGCAAGAATGGTTGGATACAGGAAAAAGGTCGTCTCGGGGGATGGGGAGTGGGGCAGGGACGAGATGGAAGATCTCTTTGTGTTCATATGCTTTTTGTGTCATGTGACTTTTGACCATGTATGTATTTTCTACTAAAAAATCTTTACTTAAGTAGAAACCAAATCAGGCTGCCAATGCCATAGCGGCACCACCATAATATTTAGGTTGCCTAAGCGCCCTTTTAACTCAACATCGGGCCTGGAGAGTTGGAAGCCCGAGCGAGGGTAGTGAGGACCTGCGGAGAGACCCCACCAGTCTGCAGGGCCTGTATCCTCGGAGCCCCCTCACCACCAAAGCCAGCACCCTCCAGGACAGGCTCCCTTTGGCATTTGTAGGCGTTTGATTTTCAGGCAATTGTTTTGTTAAAAGGAGAAGAAAAGGAAGGGGGAAAAGGCAGCCAGCTCGGAGTTTGGTGTGGAAGATGTGGCCACATCTGTCAGCTTAAGTGTTCCCAGGTGTTTGGGGTGGGGATGGAGTGGCAGTAGCTGAGCTCCATCTCCCACAATCCCTGGGGCTCTGATTCCTGGAAACGGGTAACCCTGCACTTTGATGACAGGTGAGCTGGGCTTACCATCCTGGCTCCGCTTTTGACTGGATGTAGGAGGTAGAACAAGGTATATTTTCTAAGCCCCTCTTTCCTCATCCAAAGTAGAAGGGACGGTAGAGATGGGAAAGAGAACACTACTAATGATGTCAGAAGTTTATTGTGAATATTAAGCTGTCAACAAATGTTGCCTAGTTCAGTAACATTACGGATTCTGAAGCCAAACTGCTTAGGTTTAAACCAAAGCTGGGGCGGCTCCTGTGGCTCAGCGAGTAGGGCGCCGGAACCATATACCGAAGGTGGCGGGTTCAAGCCCGGCCTCGGCCGAACTGCAAAACAAAACAAAACAAAAATAGCCGGGCGCTGTGGCGGGCGCCTATAGTCCTAGCTACTAGGGAGGCTGAGGCAAGAGAATCACTTAAGCCCAAGAGCTGGAGGTTGCTGTGAGCAGTGTGATGCCACGGCACTCTACCCAGGGCGATAAAGTGAGACTCTGTCTCTACAAAAATAAAAAAAAATAAAAAAATAAACAAACCAAAGCTGTATCATTTACTCGTTTTTTGTTTTTTTTTTTAATTTTGGGCAAGTTAATCTGTGCCTCAGTTTATTAATATCTATGTCATAGCTTTTTTGTTTGTTTGTTTTGAGACAGAGCCTCAAGCTGTCACCCCGGATAGAGTGCTGTGGCATCACAGCTCACAACAACCTCCAATTCCTGGGCTTAAGCGAGTCTCTTGCCTCTGCCTCCCAAGTAGCTGGGACTACAGGCGCCAGCCACAACGCCTGGCCATTTTTTTTTTTTTGGTTGCAGTCGTCATTGTTGTTTGGCAGGTCCGGGCTGGATTCGAACCTGCCAGCTCAGGTGTACTTGGCTGGCGCCTTAGACTGCTAAGCCACAGGCGCCGAGCCTATGTCATAGCTTTTTTATGAGACAAGACAGTGCCTGGCACATAGCTATTTTTGTGTTATATAAGGCTTTACTCTAATGTTTCATGTTACTTCATAGCCCACTGCAACCTTAATTAAGGTCCTACATTCCAGTGATTATCCTACCTCAGCCTCCCAAATAGTAGGACTATAGGTATACACCACACCTAGCTAGTTTTTCTATTTTTTGTATACATTTTAAAGAGATGTTATTTTATTTTATTTATTTATTTTTTGAGACAGAGCCTCAACCTGTCACCCTGGATAGAGTGCTGTGGCATCACAGCTCACAGCAACCTCTAATTCCTGGGCTCAAGCGAGAGTTTCCTGCCTCTGCCTCCCAAGTAGCTGGGACTACAGGTGCCTGCCACAACGCCCGGCCATTTTTTGGTTGCAGCCGTCATTGTTGTTTGGTAGGCCCAGGCTGGATTTGAACCTGCCAGCTCAGGTGTACGTGGCTGGTGCCTTAGCCCGTTGAGCCACAGGCACTGAGCCAAGAGATGTTATTTATATGTTACTTTTCCAAGTTGAATCGAAGGATACTGGCCAATGTACCTAGACGTGCTACCTAGACGTGCAATTCATACACTTTGGGGGAATGATTGATTCTACTTTCAACAAGATCACTTAAAATGTATATACATTTTTTGGTACCCCAGTATATATTTCTAATCTCTCAAATTGAGACAGGGAGCCACAGGGGATAGTTTGTCTTTGTTCCACCATGTCTAGGGCCCAACTGGGAGATGCTGAAGGCTGGAGACAGAGTCATCTGTGGCTTGTTCATTTGGACATCAGGAGTTGATGTTGGTGTCGTCTGGGGGCTATCATCTGGCATACCCACTCATGGCTTCTCCATGTGGCCTGGGCTTTGTTACAACATAGTGCCTGGGTCCAGAGAGAAGGGAAGGAAGGAGGGAAGAAGAGAGAGAGAGAAAATCACCCATTTTTAAACTCTCATGGCGTTTTCAACCTTATAAGCAATTTACAAGTGAATTTTCTCAAAATGGGTTTTTTAGCCTATGGGTTGGTTAATTCCATGTATCAACTCAGTTAGGCCACGGTGCCCAGATACTTGGTCAAAGATTATCCAGGACACGAGCTGAAAGTTTAAATAGAAATGATCCCCCCACAGCCAGGCCAGGTGGCTCAGGCCTATAATCCCAATACTCAGGGAGGCCAAAGCCGGTGGATCACCTGAACTCAGGAGTTTGAGACCAGCTTGACCAGGAGTGAGACACGACCTCTACTAAAAATAGAAAAACTAGCCAGGCATTGTGGTGGGTCCTTGTAGTCCCAGCTACTTGGGAGGCTACTTGAGCCCTAGAGTTTGCCATGGCACTCTACCCAGGGCAACAGAGTGAGACTCTGTCTCAAAAAAAAAAAAAAAAGACATCCCTTTTTCTCCCTCTACTCTTGCAAAAGAAAATTCTGGGAATTTTGCCAGAATCTTTGGATTTGAACCATAACAAGGGCTCTTCTTCCCGGGGTCTTCAATTGGCCCTTCCCTGGGTCTCCAGCCTGCCAGCCCACTCTGCAGATTTTGGACCTGTTAGCCTCCATTAGCATGAGTCAGTTCCTCAAAATAAATCTGTCTCTATAAATATACACATTCTATTGGCTCTGTCCCTCTGGAGAATCTTGGTTCATGCAGCCTGGTTTCCTAGTATCACTAAAACCTTGGGTTCCTTGTTCAGAAGTTACTGCCCTTGCTCCGTGACTGCAAATGGGGTTTTCATGTGAAATATTTCTTGCATTATTTCATAATAACAAGTGATGCACCCCTGATATATAGCAGTATATACGTATCAGTTGTAAAGCCTTGTAGCAAGGTGGCCGTCCTTTGTCACTCTTTGAGGAGGATGGGAACAGGCGCCATTACATGGCTCATCAGGAATCTGTTGCAGAGAAGCTGTGCTCATCAGCGCAGAAGTAAATCTTTCATTACCAGAAAATGTGAATCAGCTCAAGTGAAACAGGGTTTCTGTCTGCTTATAAAACTTAATTATGTTTTTAACTTCATAAATTAGTTCCAGTAAAGACATTTGAAAATACTCAATTTCCAGTTGGAACCAATAGAAAATTAATTGCAAGAGTGCAAACTTCTAGTCTGTTAAATTATTTGTGTCACCCTGGAAAGGTCAGAGTGCTTTAAATTTTGTGTCCATTCTGCATCAGAGTTGCTCATACACTTTGGGGGAATGATCAATTTTACAACAAACTTCAGAAACTTCTCAACTTCAAGAGTAAGAACATTCCCCAAATAAGAGAAAATGCATGTGGGGGAGGGATCAGCAGAATGGTTTAAGTTTTTTACCCTTGAGGAGTTAAGAAAAACACTTCAACATAAGGACAAAAGCGCCCTTGTTTAAGCGCTTCCCCAGCTGCACTTCAACTAAATATATCCTGGGCAGAGTGTTTTCATTTCTCCACCCCTCTCCTGAGCCAATCGCACAGTGACAAACAGCTCAGAGGCCCCTTGGGACTGGCACTGCAGAGGTACAGCCTTGGTTTCAGGGTTTCGTGTTTCTTTCCAGCGCCGGCCTGCTCTGGGCGGTCCTGCTTCCCCCGGAGGCTGCAGGGAGCCCCAGGCCGGCACACTGTGGGATCTGCTCCAAAAGAGGCCTTCAGGGGTTAACTCCGCTGCCGGTGTCTGGAATTCATGCACCACCTGGGCTGACTGCATCAATGACTCATTGTTTCTCCTCTGAACAGGCTGAGGAGTGCTTCTTGGTGTCAATAACCCAGACAAAGTAAAACTGTTTTTTCCCTTTCAACATAACCAAATTTCTAAAGCTGAATGCAGAACTGAAAATCTGGAGAGTATGTTTCTTCTGCAGCAACGGTAGAAGGTTAGACAGTAACCAAGGTTACTGTCTTTGAGTTGGTCTACAGGGACAAAGGATTTAAATTTACTGTCTCCAAACAGAAAGAGGACTACAGCCAGGGTTCCTTTATTTATAGCTTTTGTCATAATTCTATAAAATGAAGCAAATCTAGTTTAAACCCTTTAAACGGGTCTGTCTAAACTCGTTGTCGTCGGCTGGTACACAATACTGGATTTTAGTTACAGCATCCACAATTTGTATATGTGAAAATTTTGGCCATTGATTTTTCACATAGCTAAATATAAGATGTGGGCTGGGTGTTGTGGCTCACATCTGTTATCCTAGCTCTCTGGAAGGCTGATGTGGATGGAGTGCCTGAGATCACAGGTTCAAGACCAGTCTGAGCCAGAACAAGATTTTGTCTCTAAAAATAGCTGGGTGCTGGCAGAGCCTGGCTCAGTGGGTAGGGTGCCGGCCTCATATACTGAGGGTGGTGGGTTCAAACCCTGCCCTGGCCAAACTGCAGCAAAAAAATAGCCGGGCATTGTGGTAGTCCCAGCTACTTGGGAGGCTGAGGCAAGAAAATCGCCTAAGCCCAAGAGCTGGAGGTTGCTGTGAGCTGTGATGTCACAGCGCTCTACCGAGGGTGATAAAGTGAGACTCTGTCTCTACAAAAAAAAAAAGAAAGAAAGAAATAGTTGGGTATTGAGGTGGGCACCACAATAGTCCCAGCTATTCAGGAGGCTGAGGCAAGAGATCTCTTGAGCCCAGGAGTTTGAGTTTGCTATGAGCTATGACACCATGGCACTCTACCAAGGGGGACAAAGTGAGACTCTGTCTCAAAAAAAAAGAAAATAGAGACTCTGTTGCAAAAAATATGTATATACACATATATATGTATATATACACACACACAAACATACATATATACATATATATAATATGTGTATGCACTGGAGTTCACATATGAATCTTCGACACCCCTGTTTCTAAAGCAGCATATTAAAAACCATGCCCCACTTCAATTTTCCCATATGGCACCCTTCCTTGTCTTCAGCTAGTTTTATACTCACTAGGAAACTGAAATGGTTGATATTCCTGGGTTGTAGGATTTTTTGCTTTGCTTAAGCAAGTCTCAGCCCAAAAACTCAATAGCCAGAACTATGCAGACATTTTACTACCTTTCTTCTGGAAGTGTGTCATACACAACACATTTTGAACTCTTTTTTTTTTTTCTTTAGAGACTGAGTCTTACCTTGTCGACTTCGGTAGTGCTGTGGCATCACAGCTCACAGCAACCTCCAGCTCTTGGGCTTAGGCGATTCTCTTGCCTCAGCCTCCCAAGTAGCT
>CAUYON010127536.1:0-10215 GCA_963573935.1 Arctocebus calabarensis | reverse complement strand
TTAGGGTAGGCTTCAAGGCTTCAATCCAGTTATTGGATCTTAACTAAAGATTGGTTCTGGCTCGGTGCCTGTGGCTTAACAGGCTAAGGTGCCAGCCACGGACACTTGAGCTGGCAGGTTCGAATCTAGCCCCGGCCTGCCCAACAACAAGGACGGCTGCAACCAAAAAATGGCCCGGCGTTGTGGCGGGCGCCTGTGGTCCCAGATACTTAGGAGGCAGAGGCAGGAGACTCGCTTGAGCCCAGGAATTGGAGGTTGCTGTGAGATGTGATGACACAGCACTCTACCCAGGGTGACAGCTTGAGGCTCTGTCTCAAAAAAAAAATGTGTTTGTGTTTATATATGTATGTATACACACACATATACTATATATATGTATACACATATACATATGTATATTTGTCATCATCTATATATAGTTTTTCTATGGATTTTGCTTGGTTCTTGGTGGTCCCATTATTAGCAAATACAGGTCTAATTTTTATGGATTCAGGAATCTTTTCCAGGGCACTTATGGTTTAGCCATGTTTATATTCCATTTTCTCGGTTATTTTCCTTTATTTTTGGCATTTGCTCATTTTATCTAAGCAGCCAATACCTTCCCCATTGCTGTTAGCAGTGAGAACTGTTCTGTTCTTTTATAAAACTTAAGCCATATTTAATGGTAAGTTCTCTGGTATCCGATGAGGTGGTAAGAGTGATTTTGAGCACAGGAGTTGAGGGCTATGCAAACAAAACGTGGAAGGTGTTGAACCACAATTCTACCGTCCCGGGAGCCACAATTCTTGCCCACTGTAACTCCATGGGTTACAGAACTACCATCGTCCCAGGGAAAAGAGCTGGGATGGAGGGCTGGCGTGTTCGAGTTTACGTTATCCCTGGCCAGGAAGACAACAGTCATTGGACTTGAAAAATCAGCTCCTAGAAGGTAATTACAAATCCTGTTTTTGTCCCTTTCCACATGTCCCAGGTACCATGCAACATTCCAAAAGTCGTTTTCATGGGGCAACAACACCCTTGAGTTGGCTGATGTTCGCAGGTGTCGTTTTCAAACAAAGACATCTGTTTCTTTGGGCATTGAAAGATTATTTGCTGTGAGATTCTGCTAACAAGATGTTCTGTGGAGTAGATTCCGCCTTATCTCATAACCTTCTTTAAGGAACGAACCCACATCTAGTAGATTTTTACTTCTCTAAAGATCTTTGCCAAAGTTCCATTGACGTTGCAGTCTGTGATTGAACAATTACCCCAGGGAATGGATTAACAAGCTGTGGTATGTGTACACCATGGAATACTATTCAGCCATTAAAAAGATGGAAACTTTACAGCCGTCAATTAACCTGGATGGAAGTGGAACACATTGTTCTTAGTGAAGCATCACAAGAATGGAAAAGCATGAATCCTATGTACTCAATTTTGATATGAAGACAATTATGACCCAGTACATGGTGGGGGTGGGGGAAGAGAAGAGTAAAAGGAGGGAAGGAGGGAGGTGGGAGGGATGGAAGAGCACAGAGAGAGAAGGAGTGAGGGGGTGGGGTCTCGGTGTGTGCCACACCTTTTCGGGGCAAGATGCAATTACAAAAGGGACTTTACCTAACAAATGCAATCAGTGTAACCTGGTTTCTTGGACCCTCAATGAATCCCCAACAACAAAATAAAAATAAAAACAAAAACAAAAACAAGAACAATTACCCCAGGAAGACCCAGATACATGTAGGAAAAGATCCGTCCATTTCTCCGAGTCTTTAGATGGGACTGGACGTGGAAGATTGCCGTTCAGTCAATTAAAAACATGAAAGAGTCAAAGCATTCTATAATAGACATACTCTTATCTGACAATGTGAATGTTCCTTTCTTTGCATTATCATTATTATTATTATTATTGCTTAATATTTCGATACAGCAATTGTATGATTTCTTTTCTGAATGTATTTATCTTCGTTCATTCTTCATGAGGTTTTTATTTCTAGTCCTTATCTTAAACGTTGTTATTGTTATTAAATTTTAAGCCTTTGCAATTCTGTGAAGACAAAATTGGTAACCTCATAAACACATGTATAAATAAAAAATAATAATAATAACATGGAAGACCAGCTTGTAGCAATGGAGAAATACTTACAGTTGTCCTGGAAAATGAGCGTCAGCATATTAGACAATATTATCACCGAGCTTTGCTGACAGTTTAGGATTGCGTAAAAGAAGCCACTTGTTCTCAGACCTGGGAAAAATGTCATTCCCAATCCAGGAGAACGTCACAGGAATGATTAGTTATGTAACAGTCTATCACGTGTGTTTGTTTTTCTGGACGACTTAACAGCATTAAAACTAACTGAAAATTATACCACAGTGTTGGCACTTATATCCCAAGCTTAAAAGGTGAGAATTATAAAGGAGCTGCTGTGTAAATATGCCTTTATTAGACTTTCATGTCAGTTGGTTAATAGCCATTATCACACCTATACACAACTGATAGAAATGGTGGACAAGTGTTAGATAGGGACGTACACACACAGTCACACATGTGTGCAATCTTATCTATGAAATATTTTTTTCTGGAAAGAAAACAGGATGTACCTTCACAGCCACCGAGACCTTTGTTGGCATTGAAAATCGTTATTTTATAGCGTAAAACCCATTTGCTTCACCTTCCCTGTCTACTCTAATGAGCTCCTAAAAAGTTGTCTGATGGCACAACTATAAAGAAAGATCAGCATGTCATTACATTGCCTGAGGACTTTTTCCCAGTGCATTTTAACTCGTAACAGAGCAGATGGGATGGAAGCCCACGAGGAGAAGGTGAAGGAGATTAGCCAACGTGCCAAGTGCTCTTCCTACTTAGGTAAAGCTCAAACGGTCTATTCCTGAGTCCTTACTCCTGTGAGTCGTTAACTCTGCTAAATGCTGATGCAATCACTATTTTATCCATGTACACAGCTACGCTCCAAGTTCTTCATAATCAAGTTGGGTCCATTACCTCATTTTACTTTATTTTTTAGGGATAGATGTTGTTGTCATTTTCTTATTTTCAAAAGCGAGGCCATCCATGTCACGTTGAAGCTGACGTTTATCTAATTCTGAGAAGAAAGGGTAATAGAACCATTGATTAGTGTCACTAAAAAGTGTCTATAATGCCAGACCTTTTGTTAGGAGCCCTAAGTCGATGAAGAAAGTCTTTTCATAACAAGTCTCTAAATGGAACTCCCGTGGGGGAAGGTTTTAACATGAAGTTTGACATTGATGACGTTTGTCCCTGGATGGTGTTCATATTTTTGGTATCTTTCTCCATCACTCCTATCTCTCTCTGAGCTTCTCCTCCGGCCCTCAGTCCCTGCCTGGCCTGGTTTCTGCAGGGACCAGCTGTTCCCTGCATTCAGTGGGTCCCACACTTCTCTTAAACCATCGATATCTTATTCCTCACCACCTCTGTCAAGACCGTGGCTGTTCCACGGCATTCTTCTAGTCAAGACTCAGCAATGCTAGATCAACGAGGCAGAAGTCAGCCCGGTTAACTCTTTCTTACCTAGAAAGGATGATGCCTTAGTGTAAGAATTTCTGCACCATGACTTATGATGTTCCGGAGATCCCCGTGACCACACTGACATTATTTTAACTTGCTGTCTGCTACATACCAGTAGATTATAATGCCTGTTCCCCACTTCCGAAAGGAGTTCAAACCCGATTCTCAAAGAAACAAAAATCATGATTTTCACACACAATAGATGGCGTGAAATAATAGAGCAAGAGAAGGAAGTTAGACGTGCATGAGAGGACAAGATGGTGTTTGAAATGGTGTAACAATAAGAAATATATTAACTTTATGACCCAAAGGTACATTAAATATATAGTTATTTTGTCTGTATCAAGAAGAAATATATTAAGTATTTTCTGTTATATACCAGGCAGTGAATAAAGCTATGGAAATATAATTGTTACAAAGCAGATTGACTTACTGACTTTTACAGAAATAGTTGTCGTATAATCTTGTTTTGTTATTCGTGATAAAGAATGTATGAAACTTAAATGTAAAACTGTTTTATACAACTGTAGGGGGCATTTAGAATTTTTGTTATTTAAATGCAATCATAGCGTAGGTTATTATCAGGTGTCTAGGTATTAAACACATCTAGTACTGAATCTTGCTTTTCTTACCAAATAGCTGTGACGCTTTTGCAAAATCCTCTTTGTGATTTGATTTCCTTTCAGTCATTCTTCTAGACATCCAATAACTTAATAAGTGTCTGTCTGATTAATTTATGTTTGACAACGGCTTTGTGAGTGGGAATGTTCACATTGAGATCGTTGTGTTCTAAAGAAGGAGGGGAGAGTCAAACTTAGGAATGATCGCCAGTTGTTGAAGAGGGAATACTCGGCAGGAGTTAGAAATGGGTGAAGCTCTGACCCTGAGCGGGGCTCTGTGCTGGGCGTCTCATTTCTCTTATGTACATACTCTTAGCAACCCCGTGGAATATGGGAAAATTCATTTAAAGTCAAAAGGACTGTGTCCTGATGAGATTAAAAGCAAAATTATAAATGATTAGATGCGTCATTCAAACTCCAACAAGAACAGCAAAGAAAGTCACCCATCCCTTTCTGCATATAACTGCCTGGTAGTGGAAAACCCTCTGAGGAATAGGTATCCTCAGTCACGTGGAAACTGCAGCTAATGGCTGACAGTGATACTTTTATGTGGGATATTACTATAACGAGTGGGTGTTCCACTTGGCCCACAGGAACAAATTGAACCTCAGTCCCTAGCTGTGTGTGGGAGCCACTTCTGGTGTAGGGGCCAAGGGGAAACTTGCCCTTTCCCCTAAAAGTTTACTCAAATATCAAGTCACAATGAAGGCAGATTAATAAGAGAAAAGGTTTATTTACCATGCATGCTGAGAGAAATTATAGGCAACTCAATTTTTCAAAGGAGTTGAGGTATCCTTGTACAGGTCTTTCAGAGGGGAGGGAGGAATTGAGGCCTACAGGGGTAAATGGATGCTAGGGCCATTGCTAGGATGGTTGCTGGGGTAGTTGCTAGGGTGGTTGCTAGGGTGGTTGCTAGGGAGGACCAATGGATGGGGAGAAATAGATTGAGTTATGGATGAACATGGAAACAGATGCTTATGATGTAAATAATTTTGGCCAGGTCTGCTTACATTCCTGAGCTTCATTTTTGAAATATTTTGGGTAATAGGAAGAGGGAAGGGGAGTCAATTGTCCCCTTTGATAGATCCTCTGACAGGGCCAGGTCATCTTATGCAGATGGAGGGAATTCCTCCTCCATTATGGTTTGACCGTGATTGGCCTTCGAGTCAAAAGCTTGCTTATACCAGGGAGTCCTACTTTGGGGTTAAGTTTCCTGACATCCTTTACTGGGGAATAAAAGTTTTACATGCAGTTTGTCCAGATTTTTAGGTTCCTTGACACCTTTGTGAGAGTGAAAATTGTATTAGCCAGAAAAGTGAGTTAGAGAGAAAGGTGTGAATCATGCCAAGACACAGTGAAAAATACTTGAAATGAGATTTTTGTGTTTTTTTTTTCCCAGATAGGAAAAGCCTGAAGAAAGAGGTTAAAAATATTTTGGGTTTAATTCTGCAGATAATAGATGGCAAGAAAAAATTTCAGAGAAAAGGGCAGGCACCATTATAGTACAACTGAATTAGGGAGCTGGGGATTCCCAAACAGACAGGGAGGGTGTGCTCCGTACTAGAGTCTGAATATCAAAATAACTCATTTATAAACAGTGAATTGGGGACATCTGCTGAGATGCTCTAAACTGAAAAGCAGTGATTAAATTTTTCATTCACAACCTCAGATGGAGTTTTCAAACTCATTAGAGAAACTTAAATAACATGAGAAGTGATTTAACAAAAAAACCTGATGACAGTTGCACAGAATCTAAATTATGCAGCTACTGTTATCGTCAAGATAAAAAATAAAAAACTGTGAACGTGAAAACAAACTCTATTGTGGATGGTACAAGCTAAACAGAAGTTAGAGTTAGGAATGATATAAATCATTCTCCATTTTTGTCATTGAATAAATATTCACAAAGAGCCTTCAGGATGCTTGAGAGTGTGAGAAATGCCAAAACTTCATTATAATACATGAAATAATAACATATATGGTATATAATATATAGGTGATTAGGTATATAAGCACCTGCTCATGAGACTAGAAGAGAAAGTAAGTCATGGTGCCAGTGGAAAAATGTTTTATTCAGCATAATCCACAAGGGTGTTACTGAAATTTTTTCTGCTGGGTCCCTGGTCTTGGGAAATGGAAGGATGAATTGACCAAGCACAAGTAAGCGATAGGGTGGATTTTTTATTACAGATAAGAGAAAAAGGAAAGTGGTGCCTTCAGCACAGTAGACAAGGTCCCAAGTGGGTAGCTGATTCTGGCTCTCAGTTTAGGAGTTTATATCCATTTTCTCCTCCCCTGCAGGAGGTGGGGAGGGACTTGAGGAAATGTACTGTATGTCTGGAATATGTGTCACAGCTGGGGGTGCCAAAGGCCTGTGGGCAGAAGTTGAGTTTGAAATTGTCACCATGTAGGAAGGAGAGAGGGAGGGAGGGAGGAAAGGAGGAAGGAAGGAAGGAAGGAAGGAAGGAAGGAAGGAAGGAAGGAAGGAAGGAAGGAAGGAAGGAGAGAGGGAAGACAAAAGGAAGGAAGGAAAGAAGAGAGAAAAAGAGAGCGAGAATGGTTCAGGAACGGGGGAAGAGAAAGCAGATGGAAGTGGAAGAGATGAGGTAGGAAGATGAACAGAGGCAGAAAGGGAAGGAGGAGACAGGATTTAAGAGCCAATGAATAATAAAAAAAAGACAGGAAGAAATAGCAGACATGGAGAAACCAGACAAAAAAGAGAAAATGAGACATGAGGGAGATAAGAAAGAAAAATCACAGAGAAATGGGTTGACACATCCCCTAAATTTGCCAACTATTTAGATTTTAAATTGAGGATGAAAAAGTTAAAGAAAAATGTTACTTATGGACTGAAAGAGGATATGAAGGGTTTCTTTGTTTTTTGTTTGTTTTGCTCTTTAAGGGGAGTCATTGAGAACAGAGTCAATGCTGGGGAAATTGGCAGCAGAGAATCCCAAATTCAAAGGAATAGTTGGGATTTTTGTAAGAGGCACATTACCATGAGGACTGCATGGGAGAGTGTCCAAAGGGGCCCAGAAGGGTCTAAGGTGAGTGGGTAAGAGAGGCTGCTGTCAAGGACAGGAAGATTAATCTGTTCTGGGACTTTGTAGAAGACAGGTGCATCAAGGGCAACTGCCTGGAAATATCCAACACACCCAGGGAGGTGAATCTGGGGTAAACAAAAGAGGTCGAGTTGCAAATATCCGATTAGGGAATACCTTCATGCAGGTGATAATTAAAGCCTAGAGGTTGCATTAGTCCAGGGTCAAGAAAAAAAAAAAATGTATGCAAACAAGTTTAAAGAAAGGAATTCACTTATCACCTGAGCCAGGTGAGAAGTCCCTTAGAAGAAGGGGATTTCAGGACTTCATCTTATAAATCTCTCTTTTCACTTCTCTTAATCTGTGTTCTGTTTTTTCCTTCCCTCCCTGTGTCTCTCTCCTTCTCTCTCTGTCTCCCTCTCTCCCTCTCCTTTTTCCTCCCCTTCTCACCTTTTTATGTTTAGGCAACCCATATCCACACCATCAAGAAGTGCAAATTTACTTTCCAGATATTTCCAACTCATTGAGTCCGTAGAAAGGGGCACAGTGTTTGATTCAACATCCAAGGATGAATCGAGTTATGTACAGTTCATCCCGGTGTTATTTCTGCATGGCCCCCCAAAACATGTTTGTTTTCTTTTTCGTAATTTTCTTATATGCTAAAGCCCTCTATTTCTTTTGAAAATATATATGATTTTCCAGGTCTGAAATAACAAATTGGCACAAGCATACCAGGTCGTTGAAATGAAAATAATTTTCTCACAGTCCTGGAGGCTGGAAGTACAAAATGAAGGTGTTATATATAAATATTTATATATTATAAATAAAAACAGGACAAATCATTAAAAACTTTTAGAGGACTTTTAAGGGGTCTTATCTTCATCTTCTCTCCTCGATTGGTTTCTACATATCATTTTCAGCAACCTGGTGCCAAACGAAGCAACTGAACTATCCCTTTCTCAATCCTTTATTTAACACCCATTAGTTGTCACTTGCCTGACATTTCTTGAGTATATTAGGAGCTGTATCGAGTGACTGAATCACAAAATTGGGCTTACGTCTTGAAGTCTTCAGCTCACAAAAAATAACAAAGTAAGATGTTTCTCAGCTTCTTTTTCTCTTTTTCATGTATTTATTTATCATTTGGACAAGGTTACTGGTTACAGGGAGCGATCCCACAGTCGTGAATTCAGGGCTTTGCAGTCTTCACACTTGAATGCAGGGATGTTGTTACAATGAGTAATTTCTCACCACCCACCCTCCTCCCCGAAGGGTCTCCTGTGTCCACATCATTGACCTCTCTGTGTCCAAGGGAAGATATATATATTTTTTATTTTTAGCTCTCATTCATGAATAAATGAACTTGTGATATTTGCCTACATTATTTTTTCCTTTAAGTAATGGCCTCCAGCTTCATCCATGTCACTGCCAAAGACAAGATTTCTTTTTTCTTTCTTTCCACGGCATACCGATATGACATTTTCTTGATGCAATCTCCTCACATGAGCACTTAGGTTGATTCTGCCTTCTCCGCCATCATCAGTATTCCTGTGACAGACGTGGTTACTTTTCATATCCTCACTTTTTTATTTTCTTGCAGCAAGATTCTCAGGAGTCCATTTGGAAGGAGAGATCAACAGAAGTCAAATGCTGTGACCCAGCTGAGATATTTTGCACCAGAGTTACGAGTTCACTCCTGCAAAGCGTGGCAAACTTAACTCCTACCAATACAGGCAAGGTTTGCATGTCAGAATAGGTGTTTGGGGATTCAGCAATACAGGTCATTAGGAAAACAGACACATAAAATAGTTCATTAAGCACAATTTTGCCTTATTCTTAATAACTCTAGAAATTTGAAACCAAGATCATTTCCTGTGTTACCCGTTATACGTGTTCAGACACTTAAGAAAACATTTGCGGGCTATGCTCGCCCTTAAATTAGTAAAACCAACGCCCCTAAGTTTACTAAGGGACAGGTTGATATCTTCTTTACTACAGATGACTCAATTCTCCGCTGGAGACACCATCAGCCCTTGTATATAAAATCAAACTTTGCAGCCTCAAAGTCTTAACATTTTTTTCTAAGGTAAGCGTTTCCCTTGACATGTCTTTTTAACAGATGATTATGATCAGAGCCCACGTAATTCTGTCACTGTTTCCAAAGAAGAAAGTTTAATCTAATAACTTCTTATTAAATTTTTAGCTCTTTCCAGAGCACATCTGAAGGGTGTTCAAGGTAAACCATTTTCACATCAGAATTCCACCGCCGCAGACTCTCAGCCTTTCTAATGAAAATTTATTTCAGGCTAATAATGTATTCTGCCCGTTGTTGTATTTTTTCCTGCTTGAGCTTTTTTGGTATGGGATGTTTATAACTGATAGTTTATGCATGCACAACTTATTTTGCCATTTAGAAATGAGTGATAAATAGATAACGCCCTAAAGAAGAAAAATTGGATTTTAAATTACTCGGTTGTTTTATTATCTATACCTATATATGAAAAACTAGCCGTGGCATCATAATTTAGACTGAGAACTTCACAGAATATGGATGACAGATGGAAATCATAGTGCCACTCTGTAGACGAACACGCCTTTGCTGTAATCTCTGAACTCAGCGGTGAGTGAGTTTCATCTCTAAACATGGCGGTGTTCTTTACTAGGTCAGCAGAGGTTTGCAAGTTATGGATGGGAGAGCACTCCATCTTTGATAGGACTTGAAAATTCATATTCTTTGGGGTTCGGAGATAATAAGAAGTGAACTGCTAGGGAGTGTGGGCTACTAGGAGGTGTATACTGAGCTTAGTGTACATGTATGAGTCAAATAATTTTAAAATTCCACTAAACGGGCATACAGAAGGCATTTGTGGAATTAGCAGGTGTATTGTCCAATTTTTTTTTCTTTTGCCCCAGGTCTAAGTTCTACCTTTATTTAATCTTTCTGTGTCTCAGTCATATACACCTAGCAGGTGTCAGTGAAAAAATACTGAATACCTTTTGCACAGGCTTCCCCCGAGGGAAGGGGCCCATCTCA
>CAUYON010127533.1:0-12020 GCA_963573935.1 Arctocebus calabarensis | reverse complement strand
TTCTTTTCTTTTTCTTTTTTTTTTTTTGAGACAGAGTCTCACTCTATTGCCCAAGGTAGAGTGCCCTGACATCAGCCTAGCTCACAGCAACCTCAAACTCTGAGCAATCCTCCTGCCTCAGCCTCCTGAGTAGCTGAGACTCTAGGCAACAACCACAATGCTGGCTAATTTTTTTAATTAATCTTTCTTTCTTTCTTTCTTTCCTTCCTTCCTTCCTTCCTTCCTTCCTTCCTTCCTTCCTTCCTTCCTTCCTTCCTTCCCTCCCTCCGTCCCTCCTTCTCTCTTTCTTTCTTTTGCCAGGGCTGGGTTTGAACCCACCACCTCTGGTATATGGGGCCAATGCCATACTTTGAGCCACAGCACTGCCCATGTCAGTAGCCTTTGTATTCGCCAATAACAGCCAAGATGAGAGGCTAATTAAGGACACATCTCCCTTCACCATAGTTTCAAAGAAAATGAAATACTTAGGAATATACCTTACAAAATAGGTGAAGGACCTCTATAAAGAAAATTATGAAACCCTAAGGAACAGCAGAGGATATTAACAAATGGAAGAACATACCATACTCATGGCTGGGAAGAATCAATGTTGCTAAAATGTCTACACTTCCCAAAGCAATCTACTGATTCAATGCTATCCCTATTAAAATACCAACATTGTACTTTCAAGACTTGGAAAAAATGATTCTGTGTTTTATATGGAACCAGAAAAAAACCCATATAGCTAAGGCAGTTCTTAGTAATAAAAACAAAGCCAGGGGCATCAGCATGCCAGAATTTAGTCTGTACTACAATACCATAGTGGTCAAGACGGCATGGTACTGGCACAAAAATAGAGACACACACATTTGGAATTGGATAGAAAACCAGGAAATGAAACTAACATCTTACAACCACCTAATCTTCTATAAACCAAACAAAAACATACACTAGGAGAAAGAATCCCTATTCAATAAATGGTGCTGGGAGAACTGGATAGCCACATATAAAAGGCTGAAACTGGACCCACACCTTTCTCCACTCACAAAAATTGATTGAAGATGGATAAAGGATGTAAATTTAAGGCATGAAATGATAAAAATCCTTAAAGAAAGCATAGGAGAAACACTAAAAGACACTGGCCTGGGGAAAGATTTTATGAAGAAGACTTCCGTGGCAGTTGCAACAACAACAAAAATAAACAAATGGGACTTAATTGAACTGAAAAGCTTTTGTATAGGTAAGGAGATAACAACCAAAACAAATAGACAACCTACACAATGGGAAAGGATATTTGCATATTTTGAATCAGGCAAAAGCTTGATAACTAGGATCTATAGAGAACTCAAATTAATCCACAGGAAAAAAGCCAACAATCCCATATACCAATGAGCAAGACAGATGAATAGAACCTTCTCTAAGGAAGACAGATGAATGGCTAGCAAACTTATGAAAAAAATGCTCATCATCCCTAATTATTAGAGAAATGCAAATCAAAACCACAATGAGATATCACCTAACCCCTGCGAGAATGGCCCACATCACAAAATCTCAAAACTTCTGACGCTGGTGTGGATGTGGAGAGAAAGGAACATTTTTACATTGTTGGTGGGACTGCAAACTAATACAACCTTTTTGGAAGGAAATATAGAGAACCCTCAAAGAAGTCAAGCTAGACCTCCCATTTGATCCTGCAATTCCATTATTGGGCATCTACCCAGAAGGGAAAAAAATCATTTTACCACAAGGACACTTGCACTAGACTATTCATTGAAGCTTAGTTTACAATCACCAAAATGTGGAAACAGCCTAAATGCCCACCAACCCAGGAATGGATTAACAAGCTGGTATATGTATTCCATGGAATACTATTCAGCCATTAAAAAAAAAATGGAGACTTTACATTCTTTGTATTAACCTGGATGGAAGTGTAACCCATTCTTCTTAGTAAAGCATTGCTCGAATGGAGAATGAATGAATCCTATGTATTCAGTTTTGATATGAGGACAGTTAATGACCTAGTACTTGGTGGGGGGTGAGGAAGGGGAAAGCAGAAAGAGAGAGAAGGAGGGTGGGGGAGGAGGAAAGGAAGAGCAGAGACAGGGAAGGAGGGGGGTGGGGTCTTGGTGTGTGACGCAACTTTTGGGGGCAAGACACAATTGTAAGAGGAACTTTACCTAACACATGCAATCAGAGTAACCTGGTTTCTTATCCCTTCAAGGAATCCCCAACAATAAGAATAAATAATAAATTCTAATATAGACATGTACATTTTAAAAGTTAACACACTGATATATATTGCAAAATGTAATATACCTATTCAAAGTTAAATTTTCTACTGGCATTTAAAATAGACATTTTAAAACAGTATGTAGAGGTGAACTAGATGATTCAATAACAACAAAAATAATAGTCAACATTTATTCAATATTTACTATATATCAGACATTAAGCTAAATAAAAACCTGAGATGTAAGTACAATAATTATCTTCATTTTATAGATGAGGAAACAAGTTCACAGAAGATCACACAGTTTATAAGTGGTCTGAGCTACAAGTAGACCAGGCTACCATATTTGTAAGGTTCACTGTAAAATGAAAATGTGGGATCCCTTGTTCAAAAATTATTAAGAGTTTCAAGACAGTGACAACTGAACACTAAAGGAAGAAGAAGCCTTCTAAGTGCAGGTTGCACACCTACGGAGCCAGCCCTGTCTGCCCTTAAGTTTGTGTTTTTATCTTTTGGATAAAAGTTCTATTTCTCTTGTATAAGTTACTAAATGGAGAGGCTCCTGGGGAGTGTCCAAAGATCTTATATGGTTATTAATTGACCTGAAATACCTTTTTCTAATGCCTGGAAGAACATTTTTCATAGACAGGGTCTGGATATTTAATCCCACCTGACACACAGTCTCTCAGTGAGATACCAAAGTTTTAGGAAAACTTTAAACTCCCTACTGAATTTCTGTTTGGAAATAGCAAATGCTTGCAACAAAGGAGGTCCTTACAATATCAAGGGGAACTATAGCTAAATACTAGCCTGTGTACAGTGGCTCCTTTCATTTATATTCTTTCTAAAAAATATTATTTTTTAATATTAGCACTCTAGGGTTTTCTTATATTCTAATAGCATCTGCATCTGATTAGAATTGAACTTGGACGACATAGTACAATTCCTATATGACAAGGAACATTAGTGACATGAACAAATAAAAAGGTTGGTTTAGTTTTCACTCGTATAGTAATTGGAAAGATATACAACAGTATTGTGGGAATATTGATACTGAGTAAAAAGGAGGTTGATCACACAAAACACAGCACAGCTGAGAAGCAAGAAATGAAGGCATTTTCCAGAGTACAATTCCATCCTTCCCAGGAAGTAAATACTATTCAGAGTGACTATTATTATCACTAAGTGACACATGATTGGAACGGAAGTAACATTTCATGGTAAACTGCAATGACAAAGAGTAGCCAATTCAGATTTTACTACAAAGAAGGTTAATTTACATTATGAAAATCCATTTTGCTTTTTTGGTAATGAAGCTAAATATAGAACAAATATGGTATACACTGTGAACAAGGACAAAGGTTAGGCATATAAGGGTTTTATTCATAATTCTACATATCGAAGACCAGATATTCATAGGAATTTTATGATTAAAAATTTGTCACTGGGGATAGACCAATGGATATTGGGATGATACATATTCTATGACTGTTATTTGGAATTTTGTGTCATTTTTTAAAAAGTGACTACTCTTTCATCTGAAGATATTAACAAAATGTTAAACATACATCTTGAATATAATTATAATCCTTAAGTTAAGTATACATATTTTTCTTCATAAACTAGAGACTCCTATGTACTGTAATTCAAAAATAACTTTATTAAGATAAAATTGATATAAAATAAAGTGTAAATATTGAAAGTATAGAATGTAAGCTTCAAAATACTTACATTCCTAAGAAACATTGCCAAAATCAACATAATGAACTTATCTGTTACCCCTCAAAGTTTTCTCTTACCCCTCAGTAGTCCCTTCCTTTTCCATGCCCAATCTCCCACCCCCCTAGACCCTAGACCTGGTTCTTCAAGCAACTATTGATCAGCTTCCTGTTACTATCTAGAAAAGTTTGCATTCTTTTAGAATTTATATAAATAGAATCACAGAGTATATATTCTTCTTACTTAGCATAATAATTTCACAATTCATCCACATTGCACCCTGTATCAAAAATTCATTTCTCTTAATTGCTGAATAGTATTTCACTGTATGGCTCTAACACAAATGTTTTCCTGTGCAGCTGTGGATGGACATTTCTGTTGTTTCCAGTTTGGAGCTATTAAAAATAAAACTGCTATGAATGCTTGCATGCAAATCTTTGGTAGAAAGGTGTATTTACCTCTTGGATAAACAGGGGTGGAATGAGCAGATCATCTGATATATGTTTATTTATTTATTTATTTTGAGAAAGAGTATCACTTTGTTACTCTCGGTAGAATGCCATGACATCACAGCTCACAGCAACCTCAAACTCTTGGGCTTAAGCAATTCTCTTGCCTCAGCCTCCCCAGTAGCTGGAACTACAGGCCCCCACCACAGTGCCCGGCTATTTTTCGAGATGGGGTCTCTCTTTAACTCAGGCTAGTCTTGAACTCATGAGCTCAGGCAATCCACCCACCTCAGCCTTTCAGAGTACTGGGATTATAGGTGTGAGCCACCGTGCCTGGCCAAAATAGGTGTATTTAAAATTTTATGAAACTACCAAACTATTTACCAATGTGCTTGAAACATTTTATATTCCACCAGTAGGGTAAGAGAGTTTTAGTTGCTCTATATTCTTGCCAACACTTGTATAAAATATAGTTTAGATTTCTTATCATATATACACACATATATATTAGTATAAGTACATCATATGCTTATGTCAGGTAATAATCATTGATAATATATAAAGCACAATTTATTTGAAAAGATGGGAGGGCATAAATAGATACCTATTTCAAAGGCATCTTTAGAAATCCATGAGCTTTCTGTTAACTATACTTGTTATTATTAGCAGCCACATAAAACTACAACTCAAAACATTAAATAGATAATGTTTAATGCTAGAATATAGCTATTATTTGTTTATGTATATAGAAGTTACAAATAAATACAGTAGAACTGTAAGTGTAGGTCCAAAAGGAAATAAGTTAAAGAAAGCACAACTTCTCAGGAAATAGGTATATAACTAGTTGGTTCGAATGCATCAGATAAGTGAGAAGTATATATGTAATAAGGGCATCCTTGCTTAGACTAAGGTAACACTTTTGTTTCTTAAATATGTTTCTATTGTATTCAAAGCAATCCAGAATACCCTGAATCACTAGCCAGATGAATAATTCTGGTTCAGCTTCCATCAGAAGATACAGTCTACTTTTGTCAAGATATAATCAGGTATCAGATCTCTATTCAAAGCTTGCAGGAGATGGGTGTCACACTTCTTGCAGCTGGAAACTACCTGGTATAATTTACTGTAATTATCTGAGAAACAAATGATTCAATTCAGAAATATCTACCTACCTGTGGGTAATATTGCCAGTGCAACTCCAGTTTCAGCCCTTATTCCTCTGCAAGGCAACTAAAGATGAACGCTGGGGTCTCTGCATTGAGGTGAAGGGGTTAAAGCCTCATCTTTCCTCACCTTCTTTGGGTGCAGTTAGCAATGGCATATACCTACCTCACTCCCTTTTTATAATAAGTTGACTTGAATGATAAAATCTCATTTTAATCATTTATTTCATCATGATTATAGGATATAATCATGAATTCATATGATCTTACAGTTGGAGTTCATTTTTTTTTGAGTTTTTGATAGATATATGGCACCTGCTTTTACTGAGCTTAAATTTGCCCAATAATTATTTTTTTTCTAACTAATGGGGAAGATTCCCTACTGCTAACAAAGGGACTTAAGGAGAGAAAGGTTCTGAGGGCCTACCTTAAGTTAGGAAGGTCAGGGTTTATCTTGGCAAAAATCACTTTTGCTGAAGTTATTTGTTCATGTTCCATTTTTAGAAGTTTTTTCTAATGAGATTTTTTAATGGAAATTGAGAGTTAACCCTTTGAGAGTGTTTCCAAATAATCATTTAGTTATTTTATTAATCAGTTCCTTTTTGAGTCTCAATTTGTAAAATTACAAAGAATGTCTAAGAGCTCAGAGTAAAAAAATAAAACACAAATTGTACATAATGGCACATTAGATATTTTTAACTTCCATTTGGTTATAGCAGTCTAACCACAGTTGTTTTAGTTCCTGTCTATCTACCTAGCAATCAATCAATCATACACTGGCTCACCTCTATTGTGATCCATCACAAATCAATCATATTCTAGATAAATGCTCCCAGTAAAATCAACAGTAGTACCATAGAATCCTGGTCCTGCTGACTATGGAAGAACTGGGGCAAACTCATCCAACTCAAAGAACACTGGTGGATGGTGTGTTTATCTATCTGGTGCAATCGCGTCTGTGTGTGAAATACTCAAACTCTCTCTGCATGCCTACTGTCAGAATCTATTGACAACGTGCTTAATCACTGAGTTCCCTGCATTTGGAAAGGAAAGCTTCAGTCTTCTTCTCTGGTATTTTTTTTTAATATATCTTACTCCTACCTTTCAAGCCATCCACAAAGCTGTCAATTTTCTGATATGCATTCCTTTCTCCAAATGTCTACTTGTCTGATGGTACCTGATAATTCAAATAAAAAACAGCTAGCATCCTACTGTAAGAGAGTACTTTCAACTTAACCCATATGGTCTATAAATTTTTAAGACATCAATTTTTTTTATTTTTCTAACTATAATTAAAATTGTCAGGTGCCCAGGGGGAAAAATGAAAGTCTAAAGCAAAATAAAAACAGAAACATTCAACATTTGTGGTTTAGAAATCGGATCATTTACACTGTTCACAATACAATGATTCTAAGTATATTGCTTTTTCTCTCTCCACCTCTTGATTAGCCATTTAAAAGAATTATTAGCCACCAATAACAATAATTTTACATTTGGATTCTATAATTCCCTTTACCCTCTGACAGGTCAAGTTAAAAGGTCAACATTTTTCAGGAAAGCTATGTTTTCTCAGGATAAAATAAGAATATTTTATACAATATCACAATGTGTTAAGGTTGTCACTCTGAGATTTCATCTGCTTTGTATGTTAACCCTGAACTAAACACTTCCCATCACATACCTGCTACATCAGCAAGTCTTGTCAGTTCTACTTGCCAAATATTTTCTGAATTTGGTCCCTTTTCACTTCTCACAACACCCTACTAGTCCAACACACGTTATTTCTGACCTGGACTAGTTTCAATGTCTCTTACCTGGTCTCCCAGATCCTACTAATATTCTCTAGTGTTTTATCCTTTACTCAGTAGCCAGAAGAACAATTTAATGTGTAAACTAATAATGCATTACCCTAATTAAACTCTCCAGCAACTTATTATTACCCTTCAAGTAAAATGCAATTTTTACTTTCAGCTCCTAGGTCCTGAACCATCTGTTTCCCCTCTGGGCACTCCTCCCCTACCACTCTGCCTCACTCACAGCCCCACAGCTACACTGGCCTTCTGGTTATTTCTGGAATGAACCCAACTCATTTGTAACTTAGGCCCTAGAATTCATTTTGCAGGTCTTTGTCTTGCCAGCTTTGTTATCTTCCACATAAAAAATAGTTCTTATCCCAGTCATTCTCGCTACTTCCATTCTGCTTTAACTACTTACTACAACTTTTTATTCTCACTAATTAAATGATATTATTTTCATACTTGTTTATACTTTCCTATTTAGAACATGGATTCTTGTGATGTAGTCATTGCCTCACTTACTCCTGTCCCACCCAACCTGCTCCTCCCCTCCAGTTTATATTAATGCACAGAGAATACAAGATCTGCTGAATAAAAAGAATGAAAAAGCAGCATGCTTAGTAATATTTCTAAATATATTACTGAGAGCTCCCCTAATGACACTCTTCCTGGACACAGTGGTGCAACTATAATACCAGCTACTTGGGTGACTGAAGCACGAGCATCCAACTCAACCCAGGAGTTCGAGGTCAGTCTAAGCAGCATGGCAAGACCCTGTCTGTTAAAAATAGAACACGAAACAAGTCACTGTTCTAAAAATGCTCTGGTCAACTGCATCAAAAAACAAAGCATGCTATTAGAAAATGTGTTTACTGTACAAGATGTACTCATAAAAAAACTTAAAATTTTTCAAATATTCCCATAAAAATCACAAGACCATGTTCTATTCACTGAACAAGGATCCTGGATGATACAATTAACTAGTTCCTAATTAAGGAGTCTGTACATGTCTGAGCATGGCCGCTAAAATCATACAAAAAGCCAGTGTTCTTATCTGGAAGGATTATTGCACTGATAAGAAACGATATTCATGGACAATGAAAATTATTAAAGATTGTTAATTAAGAAATGCATGTTGTGATATAAAGGATGTATTATAAAAATTCAGAAAGTGGCAAAGGTGAAAGCAAAGCAGACATAGAAACAAAAACCAAGGAGCAGTTTACCTTGGAATTTTTTAAGAGGCTTTTCATGGCTGGTTGGTTCTTCCTAAACAACAAAAACTGTTTAAAATAGTCAACCAGGTACTTTGGTTAGACATCTTTCCTTAAAATACTTTAAGTATTTCCCTAGGAAAGTTGTCTTTCAACATCAGAGAGCTTTGCATACCAAGAGTAGTAGGATTTTATGGGAAAGAGCTGATTGAAAATAACCAAGTCCACATTTGGAATAATATTTCAATATGAACGTAAAATTATGTTTGTAGAAGTATTCATGCCTTTTACCTATATATGTAATTATCTGTCAATATTAGAAAAACCTGAATATTTTATAAGATCCAAATAATGATAGCTTCAGTAATATGAATAAGTGACTTCATTTTTCATGTAGTAGAAGTTCAGAGAGAAACTCTTCTGAACTTGTATGGTCATGCTGAAATTTCACCAGAGACAAAGCTGCTTCTATTTTTCTGCTTTACAGTTTTAGAATATTGTTTCTATCTTCAAATTGTTTCATGGTCTCAAAATGACTGCTTTAGCTCCTGCCATCATATCTATATTCTAGACAACAGAAAGGAGAAAAGGGCAGATACAAAGGAACATACCTCCTCGCTAAAGAACTTTTCTGAAAAACGCATTCATTGACATCTGCTTACATTTCACTGGACAACTCTATTTAAAAGACAGGATGGTAAATATCATTTTACCTGAGCACTTTAGCACCCCTAATAGTATAGAGTTATTTTTAGTAAGAAAAAAGGGGCAATTGTGTACTGGGTAGGCAGCGTACATGCTACCATACAGTTGTATATACCACATAGTGTATACACAGCTGTATCTCTTCCATGAGAAAGAGATGGTATTTGTTTTCTTCACTGCTATATCCCCAACATTTATCATAGTGCCTAGATCTCAATGAACAATACTATACCATTAAGTTATATATAAATGGATGTCTGATGTAATATTGGTCTGTACTTTAGTAAGGGTGTAGATATAGTGACCTTGGAAGTCCTCCTTATAGTCCTCTGGTGACTATAGTAATCATCAGCAACCATGTATGCAGCACTTTTTCTAGGATCACAATGACAGCTCTGGCTTTTACAGAAAAAGAGTTCCAAGGTTGCTGGTGTTGGTGGATAGCTTTATCACTGTAAATGATACTCAGCAAAGAGGTATGTGGCACTTTTTCTAGGATGAGGTCATGAACTTAATTGTCCAACCTTGGAATATCTTTGCCATTGGGCTGATGTGGGCCATTTCCCCTTTAATCTTCTGGTGGTGTCACTAATCAATTGTGTCCCAAATCAGGCTAATAGAATCTAATTTGTGTCAATTATCTGCTATCCTCTATGAAACTTAATAGGTTAATAACATATTGTTCAAAGTTTTGATTATTAAAGTTCAGAGTATTCATCATTTGTTATTCTATTAATGTATAACAAGGTATTTCTAATTTCTGATTCAGAAATGTAAGCAAATAGTATAATAGCAATAGGCTAAGCTTTCCAATTCTGTAAGTCTACTACCAGGGAAATTTTTAAAAGGCCTTCTTTTTGATGCAGTGGGTTCGATAAGAAGAAAACAATTCCATCCTTTGTATCCAAAAGTCTTGGATCAAAGTTTTCTTCTTGTGTCAATTACTTATCAGCAGCAAAATTTAGAACAGTGTACTTTTTACCTAACAAAAGTTTTCCTATTTGCATTCCCACTTGTATATAGGTTTAAGAAAATGCACCTAAATAGCTTTCTTGAAAGTTGCCTTTCCCCTCCTTTTTGTGCCTGATATACTTTTTTACTGGAATGGGTATAATATTGCATTTTACAGGAAATTTGCCCTTATTTTCCTATACCCTTCATTTTAATTCTGTTCAGGTAATCAGAGAATAAAGACAACCAAACTGGTATATACATGTAAAAATGAATTTTAAAGCCTGAACAAAATCTGTAATAGCTTAACACCTAATGTTGAAACCTCGAGTACTATATTTTAGCGTTGCAACTACAGAAACCAGACTCTTTCACATACACAATGGATTTGAGTCTTTTTATACCATGGATGAGGAAGCAGGAAAATAATGAGGAAACTAAGAAAGGAAAGTCAATGAGTATAAATAATAATATTAGCAATGGTGAATGTGAAGGTGGTGAGAGATAATGAGACCCATGTAAAGTGACTGACTTAGGCTTTAAGCACAGAGGTAGAGATAAGAAATCAAAGAAACATAAAAGATACGATTACTGAAAATAACATAGCCCTTTAATCCACCTCAGAATTTGCTACTTATGTTATTATTGACTAAAGGAAGTTAGATTTCTATCTCAACTAAATGTTTCAGCATCTTTTCTAATCAATTTTTCTTGAGATTATTTTACCAATTAGTACATTAAAATACACCCTAAGGTAGATGTTTTGATGATCTTGACATATTGAATCAAACTAATGGCAGATAAAAGTTATTGATTAGGCATAATGTATATATAACTTTAATATATTTCAATATAATATGTGACTTGGTTCCAGAGATGAAAATCAATAGAACGTAAGTTCGTAGGGGCAGAAATTTCTGAGTCACTGCTCAACCCCCACACCTAGAAAGGTCCCATGCATATAATAAATACTCAATAAATACTTCGTGAGTGAATGAGTAAATCTAGTAAGAAAAATGTCACTCAGTCCATCTAAAAGCAAAACCTTCATATTTATAATCTTTATGCAAGATTAAAAAACCAATTATCTTCCTTAGTTGAGAAAAAAATATGGATTATATTAACTAGACATGAAGTGTAGAGTTCAGAATTCCAGCAATATCTGCCATATTTACCATATAAATTAACTAATTTTATTTTAAGGCTTAGGTAGAAAACATTTGGAAGCATTGGAAACACTTGCATGGTATTTGTCATGTAGTAAGAACTGAAAATTTTCTTTCCATTTCTAATTTTCTTTTAAAATGCAGTTAATACTTCTACTGTAAATCTCATTTAAAAATATCTACATTCACATTGTAAAGGACTATCAGTGTTAACCTGAGGCCCACATGATATAATAGAAAACATATAGACTTTTGCTTTAGACAAACCCAAAGCTCAATTTATTAGCTATGTGGCTGTGAATAATTTGCTTGGTCTTTCTTACCTTGAGCTTCCTCAACTATATAATGTAGATTATACTTTTAATACATGGTATAAATACATAATTATCAGTGTAGTTGTGATGATAAAATACAATGATACACCTAAAATTTTTAACATTATATCAGGCCTTTAGACTGTCAATAAATATTCTCGGGGAGGAGCCAAGATGGCGGTCTGTAGCCAGTTTTCTGCAGACACTCCTGTCCAGAAGGAGAGTTAAAGGACAGAAATTTAGCAAGAAAGCCAACAGTTTGGAGCTGAGCCAAGAGACAAGGTCGAGGAACGCACATCAACCCTATTGGAGTGACCTGTGACCCCAAGGATAC
>CAUYON010127531.1:0-23238 GCA_963573935.1 Arctocebus calabarensis | reverse complement strand
CATAAAAGTGCAAATTCAAATAAAAATTAGAAGGTACTACTTTTAATTTACTGCTTGCCTAACATTTTTTTTTTTATTTTTTTAGAGACAGAGTCTCACTCTATCACCCTTGGTAGAGTGCTGTGGAGTCACAGCTCACAGCAACCTGCAACTCATGGGCTCAGGCAATTCTCTTGCCTCAGCCTCCTGAGTTGGTGGGACTACAGGTGCCTGCCACAAATCCCGCCTATTTTTTTGTTGTTGCAATTTAGCCGGGGCCAGGTTTGAACTGGCTACTCTCAGTATATGGGGCCACTGCCCTACTCCCTGAGCCACAGGCACTGCCCTGCTTGCCTAACATTTAACAGAAGAATGTGGACAAGGGTATGGGAAAACAGGCCCATCTGAAAGTTGTTAAGAGTGGAAATTGATGCAGTGTCTCTGGAGGGCAAATTGGTAGCATCTACCTATGTTTAGAATTCCCTTACCCAGAAAATTTACTTCTAAGAATTTAGCTACCTTATAGGCTCACACATATGTGCAAGAATGTATGCACAAGACTATTAATAGCAGCCTGGTTTGGAAAAACAAAAGACAGAAAACCTAAATACTTTTCTTAGGTGCTGATCTAACAACCACCAAGATGATTTACAAAGGGCAGGGTGCTATGCTTTCTGAAGTGAAAAAGGATTTTTGTCTATGCAAAGGTGTATAAATCTGTACTAGGAGTATGCCTCTGGGGAATCAGTGTTCACTGTGCATATCCTTTGGGCTAGTCCAAGACAACTTCTTTATATGATCTTTAAAGATAATTAAGAAAATACTAAGGAGATTTACAGACGAGTTCTACCAAACTTTCAAGAAATATATATCATCCCTGATATTATAAATTATTCTAGAACACGTAGAAACCTAGAAAGTTGCTCATCTCGTTACAAACATTCAGTATCATAAAGTTTGAGAATGTTGGGTTAAACAAAGTAAGAATGTGATTGGCCACGATGTACACTAGTAAAGAACTTTACTCCAATGACCTCTGCAGCACCTAGCCCAGAATGGTCAGACTGGTCCAAGTCAATGACTGTCAACTTCTGAATTTTTGCCCTACTATCAACTTAGGGACAATCAGAAAAAGCCAAATGTCTCCTCCAACCCAAATCACATCAGATCCCCACTTCTATTTCACACCCCTCAGGCTTTTCCAGGCCAACAACTTGAAATCAAAGCATATCTGAAGCCTTCCACCCTCCCCTAAATAGCTTTCATCTGCCTGCCTTTGGGTCATTGTCAAATGCAAGTAATGGTGGCTGATTCTCCTGTCCTAGAGAGCTCTGTTTTTTTTTTTTCTCATTTAGATGGTTTTTGTTATTTTCAAAAAAGTTAAACAGGTCTCTTAAACACTGGGTATCATGGATACATTGGACATAAATGGTAAATATTATAATGTTAAATTAGATCATGATATATACTGTATTTCTTTTCTTAAAAAAGGGAAGCATGAAGCTTTAGCATCATCACTCATTTATAAGCAATTATAAAACAAATATCCTTGATTTCTTCAGCCACTTGTATTTTCTGCATGGTGGACTCTCTTTTTGCTTTTTTCCTTTTTATTTTCAATTCTTCCCTTCTACTATAAGAGGAAATGCAAATAAAGAAAAGGTAGAATTCTCCTGGTTGAAAATAAAAGAGACTCTCTCACATCTCCCTTAAAGAATTTACTTTAGGAACTTATAATTATGTGGTTTTTCTTATGACTCTGAAATATCTGAAAATCTTTTTAAAATCTAAATAAGTCACTGGCCAGCTTCATGACTGACGAAAATCTGTCTCAAAGATCTGGGAGTCGTGTCTTTGACATAATTATCAAGGAAGATAGCATCCCTATGTCCCAGTTGCTGTGGAAGGGTTGGAGCCTAACTTGGGTGGGTGCCTTACTCTAAGTCACACAAGAACCTCCTGTTGTGAAGATATAAGAAGTTTTTTACTCCTTTGGATAGCACCAATTAACTAATACAGATAGTTGGAACACACTATGTGTGATAAACAAAGCTGTCTAGATCTCTTACCTGAGAACTAGTTATTGTTTGTCTTAAGAACATGTATGAAAAGAGTTGAAATAGTTTGACTTTATAAAAGAGTGAGACTTGCTGTCTGTGCAATTTCTTAGCAGATTGCCTGACATGCATCACATTCTAGTTGAATACTTATTTGATAATAACACTATTTTCTTTCTCTTCTATTTTAATGAAGTTGGGAGGAAATTTGTTTTTAATTTTATCTCCTCAGCACTACTCTGACATGAAATTGATGTCTCTTTGTAAGAGGATGGAAAGGAAAACAACTGAGAAATAGGTCCTTGGACGCACCAAGTAGGAAGATGTTAGTGGAGGGAAAGTTTGTTAAAATAGTGGCTACTAAGCATTTTGAACCAACTTCTGTCTATAAAAGTAACAGAAATAACGTATAATTCTTTTGCAGAATTTTATAGAGCTTAAAAAATTGAACACAGCCATTGTATCCCTTTGTACTCTCCTTGCAGATGAAACTGCCTTATGCGTATCAATTGTTCCATTTTTACTGAGGTTTCTATTATCTAATTGTCCTGAGATAGTGTGTGCGTACTTCACTCAGTTAACACCTACATTAAAATGTACTACCTGGTATTTTCCCAACATTCTAGAAATGTTAAGCCCTGTCCATATTACAGAACAATTGTTTGTTTTTTTGCAACCAATACCACATAGTTAATGATTCAGTCAAAAGTTTAATAGTTATTTCAGGCAACTAAAACATGTCAGGTTAATTTTGAACTTGCCATTTACTAGAACATAGAACTTCTCTTAAACTTAAGTCCTCCTTCTAAACTTGGAAATTTTATAAATCTAAATGGCAACTATTAGTTTTCCTCATTTAATTTTATCCGACTAGAATCAGCTCATTTTTTTCTAGTAGGACTTTTTTTGGATGCCAATGTGATATCTGACCTATTAGCTATGCTCACAGTTATGACTTATTAACAAATTTGATAAGTATCTCTTTTATTTGCATCTATGTGAGATTGATTTTCATTAGTTATTTTCTAAAACAAACAGTAATTAAAGAATTAAGTAAATAAAAAAAGTTTGTTATTCAACATATGGTTTTAATACGTTATTAGATCAAGCATTTCTTGAATACATATGCAGTATTCACATATGCCAGGCACTATTCTAAATAAAAATATCATGCCATTTAACCTATGAGGTAGTGTCATTATCATTTCCATCTATAGATGACTAATCTGTCCAAAATTAGTATTAGGTAATAAATGGCAGAGCTAAGATCTGGACCTAGAAAATCTCATTCCTAACTTGGTACTTCACAACCAAGCCCATTTGCTCTTTCATATCAATGTACATATAACTGTGGAGCAACATCAAATTTTAATAACAAATTCAATGTTTTTGTTAGTATCAACAGACAGAGTCAATGTTATTGTTAGCACTGATGCAATTTTTTTTAGTATCATAAAATGTTTTTATGTTTATGTTCAGAAATTTAGTTTGCCACTTATTTGCATGGGTTCTGGAACCCACAGATTTTACAGTTGTAGTTAAAGCACAGAGCGTAAGAAAGATATTGAGAAATGAAAAGTGATTTAATTAAGTTTCTGTAACAGTATTTTTATTTTGGGATAAAACTGTAAGCACTTAAATATCTTGAAGTTAACACTTTATTAAGGTAAACAGAGGAAATTTAAATCTCTTTTATTTGAGACTGTCTGGCTTCACAGAGGTTTATAAGAAGCTAGGACATTGATTTATAGCATGAAGGCTATCTCTACAACCAGAAAGGCCAACTGTTTTATTATTTGATACCTGGAAGTTTAGGTTGAAGATTTTACTGAAAACACAGTAAAATCTCCCGTGAGGAGAGTATACCCTCACAATCTGTTGTTCCCATACAAAGCTCATGTAAAACTTAAGTCTGAAAAATAAAGATATTTTTCAATAGAGTCACATTTCCTCTCACTTCTATGTTCAGCCATCATCTCAGACTGACCTTCAAAGTGTTTTTGTTAACATGCATATATCAGAAAAACTGTTAGGTGAACTGTAATGCAAATGAGAATTTCTATAAAAATTTAAATATAAAAAGTAACGGAACTAATACACTGTGCTTGATAGTGTTGTTGCGGTTCAGTTAATCTATTTTAAAATATTTAAGAATTATCTTAAGACTAATTTTAAATGATGATCCCATTTATATAAAATGTCCAGAATGGGAAACAAAAAGAACACATATTGTATGATCCCATTTGTATAACATGTCCAGAATGGGAAAATCCATAGAGACAAGAAGTAGATTAATGGTTCTTTGGGGGAAAAGGTGAGTGAGTATTGCTGGATACAGCGTTTCTTTGGGGGATGATAAAATGTTCTAAACGTAGATTGTGGTGATGATTGCAGAATTCTGTAAATATACTAAAGCTATTGAATTATACACTTTAAATCAGTAACTTTTATAGTATATGAACTATATCTGAAAATATATCTGATAAATATTCAGATAAATCTGAAATATATCTTAAACATTCTGTGTGCACTCTCTTAGTTATTTCAAAGTGTACATTAACTTATTGTTGCTTTCAGCCACAATGTAGCTGCCTATGGAGTAAAATGCCTATGGAGTAAAAAATTGTTTCAGAAGATATTCTGAAGATTAATATATATAATCTTATATATTATAAGATTATAATGAAATGTTGAAAAATAAGAAAATGATCCACTTAAGACACAGTGAGTAAATATAAGAAAGAGGATAATAGAATAATTTGAAGCAGATGATAAATTAATTATAATAAATAGAATTAAAGCCCTATATAGAGAGAATCGGGCCAGGTACAGTGGCTCATATTTGTAATCCTAGTGCTTTGGGAGGCCAAGGTGAGATAATCACTTTTGGCCAGGAGTTCAAGACCAGCCTGAGCAACATAAGGAGATCTTTTACCTACAAAAAAAAAAAAAAGAAATAAAGTAAAAAAAATTATTCATCATATTAAAAAAAAAAGCTGCAAATCAATACTTGGTGGTTGTTGGCAATGCCTGTGGATCAGTGGTTAGGGTTACAGCACCATATACCGAGGGTGGCAGGTTCAAACCTAGGCCCAGCCAGCTAAAACAGTAGTGACAACTACAACAAAAAATAGCCAGACATTGTGATGGGCACCTGTAGTCCCAGCTACTTGGGAGGTTGAGGCAAGAGAATTGCCTAAGTCCAAGAGTTGGAGGTTGCTGTGAGCTATGATGCCACAACACTCTACTGAGGGTGACAAAGTGAGACTCTGTCTTAAATAAATAAATAAATAAATAAATAAAATAAAAGACTTGGTGGTTGCTATGAGCTATGATTAGGCCACAGTATAACCCTGGCAACAGAGCCAGATCTTGTTTCTCAAACAAAAAGAAAACAACAACAGCAAAAATGAATAAAATCCACAGAGAAAGAATCAGACACCAAGGAAAAGAAAGCAGGCTCATTTGAAACACCGAGAAATTCTAGAGGCCAGGCAGTGGCTGTTGCCTATATTCCTAACACTCTGAGAGGCTGAAGTGGGAGGATCCCTTTAGCTCAAGAGTTTGAGACCAGCCTGAACAAGAGAGCAAGACCCTACCTCTACTAGAAATAGAAAAATTAGCTGGGCGTTGTGATGGGCACTGGTAGGCTCAGCTAGTCAAAAGGCTGAGTCAGGAGGATCACTGGAACCCAGAAGTCTGAGGTTCCTGTGAGCTAGGCTGATGCCATAGCACTCTAGCCTGGGCAACAGAGTAAGACTCCATCTCAAAAAACAAACAAACAAACAAAAGAAAAAACAAAGAAAGAAATTATACAGGTAGTTAGTCAGTGAGTTAGTCAAACAGCAGATTAAAGGAAACTGAAGAGAGAACTTAGAATTGCTTGGCTGGTGAAATTTCCCACCGTGTAGCCCAGAAAGATGCAGATTAACATATGTAAGAAAGACTAAGTCACAGGGAAAGTAGAAGAGAAATTCTAACATACATTCTAATATGAGTTATAAAAGCAGAATAAGAAAGGGACAATACTTGAAAATATAATGATTAAAATATTTTAGATTGAGAAAAAGTATGAATACTTATAGTCCAGAAACAAAATAATTTTCTAATCAAAATGAATAAAAATAAATTCATACCAATCATGTGTAATTGAAACTGCCCCAAATTAGTTTTTCTAAAGAAAAATCTTAAGGACCACTGAGAGATAAAATAACTAGGATGGGGTGTGGTGTGTGTGGGAGAGAGAGAGAGAGAGAATTGAGAACTACAAAGAAATAATACTT
Source organism: Arctocebus calabarensis (assembly GCA_963573935.1). Taxonomy (NCBI): domain Eukaryota; kingdom Metazoa; phylum Chordata; class Mammalia; order Primates; family Lorisidae; genus Arctocebus; species Arctocebus calabarensis. The sequence continues at coordinate 16,919 of CAUYON010127531.1, read as the reverse complement.
GGTCTGCAAGCAGATATCTCAAAAGCAACAAAAAAGGTGACAAAATAAACAGTAAATAAAATCCTCAAAATGCCTTCAGAAAATAACTAATTTCTAGAATTTGATACCCTGTTAAATGATTCTTTTAAGAGTGAGGGGAGAATAGAGACACACATTCTGAGAGAGAAAGCTTTTTGTTTGTTGGATTTGTAAGTCACTTAGAGAACTCCCATAACTTAAATTACCACTTGAAGATTTACCATAGGACAAAAAGTGTTATAATCAGAAGGTAGGGTCAGGATTAATAAATGGATGCAATAATGAATATTGGCAAATATGTGATAAATAAAAATAATAATTGCTGTACAAATAATAACTAGGTATATGTGATTTAAAAATAAAACAAAAGTGAAATATTAGACATGAATTACATGGAAGGGGATTGTAAGTAGAATAGGAGTATAAAAGTATTAATTTCTATGGAATAGGAATATAAAAGTATTAATTAATATTAGACTTTATCAGGTTAGAAATTTAAGAGACACCACTAAAATAGCATAAAAATAATGTGTAACTTTTAATAATTTAGAAGATATGTGAAATAAAATACACTCAATCTGTCTATTTGAAGATAAAAAAATTTTAAAAGTTAAAACTGGAAAGTACAGAGGTAGAAAGAAAATACTAAGAATCACAGTGAGGGGAAAATGGAATAAATGTGAACATTTAAAAAATGGAAATTTTATGATTAGATTACATATTCCCAGCTATATAGTATAGAATGGCCATAAAGTTCATGTGCAAAATAGTTTACTATTTTAAATTGCACACGAATTTTATGGTCACCCTATATTTTAAAAGGCATGTATAAAACATTGTAACATGTTAAATTTGAAAGTAGCAGGAACAAAAATGATTTACCTGGAAAGTAATAACTACAAGAACCTGGATTAGGTATATAACTCATAGGAACACAGTCTATGGCAGAAAATGTTACTATAGTAAGGTTTGAGAGGGTCATTTCATAATGATAATTTAAAAACACAATCTCACCAGGAAGATACAGTATAATAAGAAAAAAGATACAGAAATTAATTTTCCTATTATTTATGCATGCATAATTCCCAAAAGGTTTAAAACAAGATTGAATAATCTTCCTCTTATTCTTTGACATTTCTCCTTGAAAGTTTAGAGCACATTTCTTTCACTAAATCTTCCAGTATTGATTTTTTTCCCAACTCTTTCTACCTCCCCCTTTGCTATTATATGGTGTATTATATATTGAGTTAGATGGGAAATCTCACAGGAGCTTTGTCTTTTATATGTTTGTAAGTGCCATGTACTCTTACAACTATTATAAATAAATAATCATCATCATCTTGGGATGAAAATAAAACATAAAAATGTCAACCTTTCAAACAAAAATGAGTTACTTTCTCTCTTTAACTTTACCCTAGAGATGCATTCTTATAAAATTCTGGAAACTTTTTCAACAAGTACATGGTTTAAGTTAAAAAGAAAAGAAAATAATGCTCTGTCAACCTAAGGTAAACAATCACCCTGGTTTTCCTGCATTTAGCCCTGAAAGTCCTATATCCTAGGAAACCTCCTGTCCTAGGCAAACTAGGAGAGCTGGTTGCCCAATATTATCACTCTTCTTTTAAGACATCTAAAGCACATATATCTTATACATGTTATTATACATTACATCTAAGTAAATGTCCAGGCAAAGGCCAAAAAGTTAATATCCATAGGAGAAAGATATTAATTTTCTTAATCAGAGTTCATTTTGCATTTCTATTGTTAAAAAGGGAAATATCTGGTGTTATGCAGATTAATATATTTCAAAATGTATTAAAGATAGGATACATTATTAGGTTAAAAATTCATGAAAAGGTGGAATGTGGCTTTCCCTTCAATATTTGTTGTGAAAAGTATCTGATAGTCCTAGAATTGTCATTAAGTACCATAGAAAAAGTCACAATTATTAAGTGCCAAAATATCTGATAAGTTGAAAAAAAAAGGAAGAAGTTATGAAGCCAATCGCCAGTTTTTAAAAGAAATAGTTCAAAATCGTTTCATAGCCTTGCATTTGCATATAATGAAAATCTGATTTTTTTTTATCCAAGGAAGTGGTTAAAATAAATTATGGAATTCATAGGTAAATAGAAAATATCTATTTAGAGTATGACATATTTCCATAAGCAAATGATAAAACTTTTCTCATATCTGAATTATAAAGAAGTCTATTTCAATAACTTGTAAAGTATAAATTTCTCCTTTAATCAAAATTGTTTGGGAGGTAATAATACTTACGTACAAATATCTGTCCATTCAGAAAACTATGTACTAATTGGTCTGCATTTTCAAAGAGGAATAGTACATGCTCTAAATTTCAAGGAGCTTATGTTCATTCTATTGGAAGTGAAAAGATACCAATAAGTTTATTAAAGTAGAATATGATACAATTGTACATAGATAATGCCATCATTATGATGAAAAAGAAGTTAATAAGGTACTAAGCAAACTCTTTACAAAGCATGTGGTGCTTGAATTAGATCTTGAATTCATTCATTCATTCATTCATCCATCCATTCATCCCTCAAAATTATTAAGCATCCATTTTGTGCCAGGCACTGTGCTGAGTGCGTGGCTACATACACGTATAAGCTGTTAACCAAAAAGGGAGGTGCCTAACATCATGTAGGATACTTTCTATTAGAAAACAAAGACAATAAGCATGTCACAAGTAGAAAAAATATATTAATCACAGAAGGTGATAAGAGAGACAATTGGAGGAAGTGGAGAAATTCATAGATCATCATCAAACAGATGGAATGGGTCTGGGCATAGCATCCCAAGGTAAAGGTATTTTTAAGCTTCCCAATTCTCTTCTACAGCATCCAGTGTGCCTTTCTCTTAAATGGTCAGCGGCATTTTTGCATTTTTCTTAGTAAATGTCTTGAAAGACAAATACTTACCATTACATCCACCACATTCTATAATCTTTCACCCCTTTGACCTCACACCACTTTACTCTATGTTTATTGACTTGCCAGGATTGTTTAGTACCTTTTTCCTGTCTGCAACCTTTCTTTTGCTTTTTTGACTCTAATTCTTATTTTACCCTGATATGGACAGAGGTGAAAAAATTCAGAAGTTAGGAGATAAGTATCACAATATAAAAGAAGGACAAATCTACAACTTTCAGGGTAACACATGCAGGAACAGGAAGAGTCAAATGCAATCAAGAATTAAACCAGAGAGGCCAAGCAAGATGGCAGAACAAGATGGCAGATCTCTCTGCTGGCCTCTCCAGCCCAGGAAGGCAGGGCGAAGAGAGAGACCCCAACCATATCTGGCATGGGGAACCTACCTGGAGTTGTCACTCTAGGAGCACAACCCAGCTCTGGTGGACTGCAGGAGACAGCAGGAGGTCTAGAACTGTGGAGGACTAATTCAGTAGGTGAGTGCCTGGGAATAGGCCAGCACCAGCCATTGTGCCCACAGAGATCTGAGAACGGGAGGGAGACATTCTGCAGTTTTTGGAGTTGTGGGGAAGCTGTGTATTGAGTGGAAAGCTTGGAAGAGTGGATGGACTCAACAGTGTACAGCAATTGGGTTTGAATACCTGGTGGAGTGGATTTACCATTAGTTTGTCTGCTGCCTGGGCTGCTATTGTGGGAAAGTCATGGATGCTATCTGGACTTCCATGGTGGGAAGGTCTGTAGGTAGGTCTGTCTGCAGGCACCTAGAACACAGCTGGCTATGACTCACCTGCCAAGACTAGGCTTCTACTCTTGGTGCAAGCTGAGTGGCTCCTGAACCCCTTCCCCCCAGCAATTGTAGTAATGGGGGACTGTGAGAATTATCTCCTAAGGATTATGGAGAACCTTAAAACCCCAATCCAGTGGGGAATGAATGCTGAGGAAACAATCAGATACTCTTCAATGGCAACTAATTCAGGATGACAGGACTTGTTCGCGAAACTAGAGGGTGGTTTCTGATGTGTAGTCTCTGTCTCCTAAAACCACAGTGCCATCTGGTGCCCAGGCAATATTTTGCAATATATACGAGTATTCCTATTATAGTTGCTCATTTCCGAGATTTTATACACACACACACACACACACACACACACACATTTTTATTATTTCTTTTTCTTTTCTCTTCATTGTTGCTGAGGTTGTTGTTTTGGGCTATTTGAGTTCTTTTAATTTTGTTTTGTTCTGTTTTTGCTCATTTGTTTGCTACACACACACACATTTTTTTTCCTCTTCATTGTTGCTGAGGTTTTTGTTTGGGGCTATTTGAGATCTTAAATTTTGTTTTGTTTTGTTTTTGCTCATTTGTTTGCTTGGTTCTATTCTTAATTTCCACGTTTACTTTTTTCATGAGCAAGGGCTCCTATATTTTTGTTACAGTATTTCAGCCTCATTTATTCTCTCTATTTTACTTCTATTTTTTTCACTCATTAAGTAGAATGAGTAGAGACTAGGGAGAGACTTCTAGAGTAGAGACTTCTCCAATTTTCTCATTTTTCCCACATAAATTGCCCAGACAACAGCTAAGATAACCCTTGTTTGTTTCTTTCTTTTTTCCTTTTTCTTCTTTCTCCTTTATCTTATACAACCGTATTTTAATTTTCCTTATATATTCTCATTTTTTTACCTTTTTAAATTTTTTTACTCTTTTCTCTGAGTGCTGGAGTGTCACAGCATTGGTCTTGCTGGGAGGTCATGGCAGTGAGGTAGCTTGAGGAGGTCAAGAGATCATGGTCTGGGGAGCCCTTCTACCTTTGGCCTTTGGGAAAACAGTGTTAGCAAGTCCATACTGTTGAATTTTTCTTTTCTTTTTTATTTACTTTTATTTCTTTCTTATTTTTTTGCTCCCTTTTGTTTCTCTTCCTATATTTGGCAGAGGAAGGACTTGTTTTGCTCAGGCTGTAAGGAGCTCCAGATTTGGAGGAATCTGCCCAGCCCAGTCACCACAAATCACTGAGTACCTGACATAATTATAGCACCATGCCATACAATACCATTTCTCCTGTTATTCTCATTCTGCCTTTCTAAATTGCTTTTCTCCTGTTGATCTATTAATTTCTTTCATTTCCTTTTCTTCCTTTCTTTTCTTTTCTTCTTTCTTTCTTTTCCTGTTCTATCTGCCTGCTTGCTCTTTATCATTCTCTTCCTTTTGGCATTATACCAAGAGGCCACCTCAACACCTAAGTTCTGTGAAGGAGTCAGAAAAAGGAAAAAGTTTGGCAAGGAGGTGAACAAGAAAAAAACACTCACAAGGAGGAACCAACAGAAAAATTCTGACTACCTGAAAAACCCAAACAGAACAACTCCCCCAAGGAACCATGAGGCAGCTATTGCAAAGGACTCCATCTATAAAGAATTAATGGACTTAACAGAAAGTGACTTTGAAATATGGAAGATAAAAGCCTAAAGGAAATTGACAAGAAAGTTGAAAAACAGAACCAAATAATGGATAAAGGACATGAAGACTATAGCAAGGATATGGCAGGGCTTAAGAAAATGAAGGAATCAATCAGGAAATTTAAAGATACAGTAGAAAGTATCAATAATAGATTAGAACATGAAGAAGAAATAATCTTAGAGCTAGAGGATAAAGTTCATGAGCTAACCCAGGTAGTTAGACAGAAAAGAAGAGAGAGAAAACAGAATAAATACTCAGAGAATTATGTAGCTACATGAAGACTCAAACATATGAATTATAGGGATCCCTGAAGGGGAAGAAGACTCCAAAGGAATGGAGGCCCTACTGGAGGATATCATAAAGGAAAACTTCCCAAGTTTCATTGAAGATTCTTTTTAGAGGAATATTAAGTTCAGGTTACCTCAACTCAAACAGCTTCTTCAAGACACATTGTAATAAACCTGTCCAAAGTTAAGACTAAAGACAAAATTGACCTACAGGGGTATATCCATTAGGGTGACAGCAGACTTTTTAGCTAGAACATTGCAAGCCAGAAGAAAATGTTTATTTACCTTTAACCTTCTTAAAAAAAAATTCAGTGCAGAATTATGTATCCTGCTAAACTAAGCATCAAAATTGACAGAGAAATAAAATATTTTTCTAATATGCAAACACTGAGGCAATTTGCCACAACAAGACCAGCTCTACAGGAAATACTTATACCTACTTTCCACACTGACCATCACAATGGACCACCAGCAAAGTAAACATCCAGAAAATAAAGGTCAAAACTTAGTTTCCACCATGGTACAAAGGAAAAAAAAAATGCAATGGACTTATAAAAAATAAGATGAATAAAACTCCACCACATGTATCAATTATCTCAATAAATGTTGGTGGCTTGAATTCCACACTGAAGAGGCAAAGGTTGGCTGATTTGATAAAAATGTACAAGCTACCAATTTTCTGCCTACAAGAAACACACCTAGCCTTGGAGGACAAGGTAAAACTCAGGGTAAAGGGATGGAAAATAGTATTTCAGGCAAATGGAAATCAGAAGAAGGGAGGGGTTGCAATCTTATTTTCAGATACAAGTGGATTTACAACTGATGTTAAGAAAGACAAAGATGGGCACTTCATGCTAGTCAAGGTAACGATACAACAACAGGACATTTTGATTCTAAATATTTATGCACCCAACTTAAATGCTCCTAGTTTTACAAGATAGCCCTTGATTGGTTGTGCAATATGATACCCCATAACATCATAATACTTGAGGACTTTAACACCCCTCTGATAGAACTGGACAGATCCTCTAAGCGGAAACTAAACAAATATACAGAGGACTTAAATGTGACCCTAGACAAATGGGTTTAATAGACATATACAGAACATATAATCCCAAAGCCAAGGAATATACATTCTATTCATTAGCCCATGGAACATACTTCAAAATATATCATACCCTAGGGCACATTCAAAATTCAAAAAATCAAAAGAATTGAAATTATACCTTATATATTCTCAGACCACATGGCAATAAATGTGGAATGCAACTACAACTACAACTACAGCTACAACTGCCAAATGACAATTGAGTCAAAAGAGAGTTAAAGGAAGAAATTATTAAATTCCTCAAACATAACAAGAATAAAGCTACACATTACCAAAAATAATCATTTTATTTGAAGGACATTTGCATTAAATTATTTATCGCAGGTCAATTTATAATCACCAAGCTATGGAAACAACCTAAATGGCCATCAACTCAGGAATGGATAAACAAATTTTGGAGGAAAATTAGAGCAAGAAATTAGAAGATCCAAATATTTTGCCATTAACAAGAATGAAACAAGCAAAGTTCTACCTCATTGGATACAGACTTGTTTATGAGTCATTCTCAGATAAAGGCTCAGGGTTGTTGGAAACTTGTGGGGACAAGTTCTTGGATCTATAGGAATTGTAAAATGATGAAACTAATCAGGCTTTAGTACTAGAATTCTGTATCATTGTAGACTTTCGGTTTCTCCACTGTTCCTTGTTAATCTCAGCCTTCTGTAGGTACATCCAAAGCACTGGTGATCTGTCTCAATAACTAAAAATGGAGAGTTGGTGTACACAGTGCATGCGGGCTTAGATTTCCACTTCTTAGTGCCAAAGAGAATGATTAGAGAATTATTTAGTGCCTGAAGAGAATGATTATCTTTCATCCTTACCTTGTTGGGTCTGTACTTTGGCTCTACATTTGACAATCTCCATTATTCATAGTTGCTTTGACAGAGGACTTCAGCATGTTACAACAATAATAATAATAGTTCTAAAATTATTATGTTTCAAGGCATTACTGTCTTTGTTATTTAAAAATGGCCTTATTTGAATAAAAGTGCTCAGTGATCCACAATCTCACTGATTGTGAGATTTTTAACTCTCTTCACTGACATTATCTTAGTTTATGGGATAGGTGAGAGATTCACTTGAAGATTATTGTTTCCTGGATGACGCCTGTGGCTCATCCAGTAGGGTGCTGGCCCCATATACCGAAGGTGGCAGGTTCAAACCCGGCCTTGGCTGAACTGCAAAACAGACAAATAGCCAGGCGTTGTGGCGGACACCTGTAGTCCCAGCTACTCAGGAGGCTGAGGCAAGAGAATTGCCTCAGTCCAAGCTGTGAGCTGTGTGACACCATGGTAATAAAGTGAGACTCTTTCTCTACAAAAAAAAAAAAAAAAAAAAAGATTGTTGTTTCCTTCACGTCAAGTACTTTAAAAGAAAGCTAAATAGTATTTTTAAAATAAGATATCTCAGTTTGGTACCCAATTATCCTTTTCTTTCTTTTAGTGCTGCACTAATTATCTCAGAAGTATCATCCAACTGTCAGATCATATTTTATTTAATTAATTTCATCTCCACCCAACACTTCTATAAAAATGAATAATAGCTTATTGTTTTTCTTTTCATCAATAATTTTTCATTGTGAGTGCTATATATGCAGATATAACATTTCTTACCTTGGAAGATAAAAAAATTCTGTACACATACTCAGATATGCAAATACTAATTTGCTGATACATTCTAGCAAAAAATGTTCTCCCTTTAGTAATAAACTATTTCTGGTTATATAATAAATAATTTTTATTATATAACTTTTTTGGTGTCTTCAGGGACATTTCATTTTGCCTTTCTAAATGAAGGAGGATTATTTAGGTATGTAATATTTTCTTCCATATAATCTCAAAATTATTTTTAATACATTTTCATTGGACATTTAATATTATAACTGTTAGCCATGATACTTCTTTACATGGTATTTTAAAAGTATGTATAACTAATTTACAACATGATGGTTTAGTAGCCAATTAAATGTTGATAGTTGGTGCTCTTTTAAAAGCACAAGAAACAGACGTAACAGAAGCATTTTGTATGAAGCAATTATGTGTATAATGTATTTAAGAATGTATGAACTCATTCTCTGAATGCAATTTTACTTCTAACTGTTGAAAAATTGTTGAAAAATTGTTAATATATCTCTCTATGTAAAAAGAGATTCATATTTGAAAATATTATCAAATTTGTCCACTGCTTCGTATGAATTTTTCCCAAATGTAGCCTATTTCTTTTAGTGCATGTGGATAAAGACATTTGTCAGGAAAATAAACAAATGTGACTAATATTTAGGTCCAGAAAGGAACAGGATTTGTTAATCTCCCAAATGCTCTTTCTCTGTATTTGGACAATTCTTGTTTTTTCTTTGTTGCTATAATGTTCACTCAGGATTGGCTCTATGTTAGAGGAATTTAGAAGTTTCCCTTATTGTTTATTGTTTGTTTATTTATTTATTTATTTATTTATTTATTTATTTATTTATGTATCTTGAGACAGAGTCTCACTGAGTCGCCACTTGGTAGAGTGCCATGGCGTCATAGCTCACAGCAACCTCAAACTCTTGGGGTTAAGCAATTCTCTTGCCTCAGCCTCCCAAGCAGCTGGGACTACAGGTGCCTGCCACAATGCCTATTTTTTGTTGCAATTGTCATTGTTGTTTAGCTGGCCCAGGCCGGTTCAAACCTGCCACCTTCCATGTATGTGGCCAGCGCCCTACTCACTGAGGTAGGGGCGCCACACTTCCCTTGTTGTTTAAAGGTAGTATCTCAGGATCTAGCTTAAAGCTCAGGAACTGGGAGAGAAGATCCCTGTATCTCAGTGGGAATAAAGTTAAAGGCCATAGAAATGGGGTAGAGTAGATTGGAATGGTAAGGAGCCCCAGTGCACCTGAGATGAAGAGGCTGGCTGTCCATCAGTAGAGAACTTGATAACTGCTCTTGATTTTTACTTTTAAAACAAGTGAGTAGCTTTCAAAAATTTTGAAAGTATTTTCTATTTCTAGGTATTCATGAGGGTCAAAGTGTACTCATAAAGAAAATGTAGGTCATAGTGCCAGAAAAATTACCTCTCCTAAAATACAACTTCTGTGAGAAGAAATGTAGGGTTTTAGATTTGAGTGATTTACTATTTTCTATTCCAAAATAAAGTGATTGTTATAGGGAATAGGAAAAAAAAACTATGATTAGCACTCAAGGTAGATAGGAAAAGGCAAATCTGGAGTGGACATTAGTAAATATATCCAATTTATAGTTCATGGATATACTTTTCATAAAAATGAGAAAATGGAAATAACTCAAATGTTCAAAAATAAGGTAGGTGTTACAGGTAACTTGATATTAGTTAGACAATATGGAAAATGGTTATAATATGTTAAATAAAGAAATCAAGTTATGAAAGTATAGTCTATGAATATGTTTTAAAGACATTATGTAGGTGACATGGGTATGTGTACACAGAGTTCTCCTTCAAGGACAGACTTGCTCTCAACTACTGGGAGTGTGGTTAGTAGGTAGTCTCCAGTCATTAGTTTTCTTGTGATCTGCCTCAGCTGCAGAGTGCAGCTTTGCCTGGCCTTGCTTCTTGGATCTCTCACTAAACCAGGACAGGATGGGGTTTATGTGCTGAGCCCTTTGGGGCTCATGTAGGACATGCTGAAGGTTAATACATGTAATTGCTATAGAGCTCTCTGTTGTGTTGGTTTAGGCTTTGTCGTATCTGTCAGTTTCACTTTTTCCTCTACCGAAACCTGTTTTTCCCTTCCCTTCTACAGGGTGGAAACCATCATCCAAACTCTATCTCAGCATTTGCTTCTGGAGAAACTATCTATAGTAGACAAAATAATGGTCCTTTTAGATCTTTATAGACTCAGACACAAATGTCATGACTAAGGATTAGGGACCAACCAGAAGCTTGAAACTTAACCAAGATTATTGTCCAGGAAGGTTGATATATTTCCTGTTTCTTACCAAGATTGGTCCTAAAATCAAGAGTTTGGATTGTGGCTGCTGGGAACCTGCCTGAGGCATGCACTAGGCCACCATTCCCATCTCTTCTCCAGTTAGTCTCAATCTTACTGAGATGTATTCTCCTCGTAGGTTAATTATCACAATTCAATTTTCTTTTGCATGAAATGTTGCCCTTAACAATTTCCTTTGATGTTTGTGAGATTATAGAATCACAGAATTTTAGAATTTGGCGGGTCAATATAATCAACCTTCCACCTGATCCAGTTCCCTAGTAAGTTTGCTCTTCTTATCTTTTAAGACCAAATCCTAAAACACTATTTTTTCTCTATTTCTTCAGCTGATGCTATTTTTGCCTCTAATGAAAACCATAATGCTTCATTCGCACTTTTGGGGTAAGTTTATCATAGTGAATATTTTAAAATTCAGTTAGTCTTATTCTAAATTAAAATTTCCCTAAAGGGATCATTTGTCCTTTTATACTTTTATAATCCTGTATTGCTCCTAAAATAGTATCTTACACTGCAATATGAATATATGTTGAATAAAAAATAAGCCTGTTAATTATACAAATTTTAAATTATTTACAGTTATGACAAACAAGATTTTAAAGAACAAACTAAACCATTAATGTGCATAAGAGATTCAGATTTCAAGAAGTATTCTTTGGTGCAAAACAAAGGCAGAGAAATTGTATTCTGTAGGATCAGGGTGCATTTATCTAAAGTCAAGACTCTAATAATTTTATTTTTTAATTTTTTAATGGTTTAAGTGCCTATAGCAGGATAACTGGATCTGCGGGGTGGAGAAGGGGGTGTAGTTTATGACTACCTTAGTAAAACGCTCCATGAATACATCATTTGGATACTCATTATGAGTGCTCTGATTTTCCCCAGTGAGATCGGCTAACATTTAACTTGTGATGGTACCACCCCTGTCAACAGGATCAAGTAAATGGTTTGCTCAATTCCTCTACTCTGTGGGTATTCTTGCCATCAAAACCCATCCCACAATTAAGCTGAGCTACTGGGTTCACAAGTTCTATTCTTGTTTTTTTTTTTTTTTTTGAGTTTGTTTGTTTCAAATTAATATGAGGGTACAATGTTTAGGTTACATTGTTCTCACTTCCAGGGTAAAGCTCCATTTGTAGAAGAACCCCACCCCAGAGGGTGTGTTACACACCCTCACAATGTGCACATTAGGTGAGATCCCACCTCATGCCCTTCCTCCTTCTGCCAAACATCCTCCCCTAACCCCCTCCTGCTTCCCTCTACCCCTGAACTGGACTATATTAGTGTTTTATTGTGCAGAAGAGCATGTAATTGTTTATATATTGATATTATATTAGTATGGAGTACATTGGATATTTATTTTTCCATTCTTGCAATACTTTACTAAGAAGAATGTATTTCAACTCCATCCAGGTAAATGTAAAAGATGTAAAGTCTCCATCTTTTTAAAGGCTAAATAATATTCCATGGTGTACATATACCACAGTTTGTTGATCCATTCATGGATTGATGGGCGCTTAGGTTGCTTCCACAACTTCTAATGATATTTGATAGTCTCAATTCCTGCTAAAATATTTGACCAGTCAGCCTACAACCATTTTTTAATGAGTTGAATTGAGCCCCACAAAAATTATATCAAAGTCCTAATTCCCAGTTTCTCAGAAGGTGAGTTTATTTGGAAGTAGTTGTATTGCAGATGTAAATAAGATGAGGTCTTACTAGGGTATAGTGGGCTCTTAATCCCATGTAAATGATGTCCTTATAAGAAGGGAACAGGTCTAGAGAGAGACACAGGGAGACACTGTGTGGTGATAAAGCAGATAATATATATCTGCAAGGCAAGGAACACCAGGATTGTCAGTGTCTGAGTCTGTTTTATGTTGCTTATAACAGAATATCTGAAACAAGGTGATTTATAAAGAAAATAAATTTATTTCTTATAGCTGTGGACACTTTAAGTCCAACGTTGAGGAGCCACATTCTGTAAGAGCCTTTTTGTAGGTGGGAACTCTCTGCAGAGCCTCAAAGCAGCACAGGGCATTACACGGCGAGGAATTAGTGTACTTGCTTGGGTCTCTCTCCTCTTCTTATAAAACCACCATTCCCACTCCCATTGATAACCCATTAATCTATTAATGCATTAATTCATCAGTCCTGGAATCTGCCCTCATGATCCAATGAACCCTTCCAGGCCCTACCTCACAATACCACTACACTGAAGATTGCTTCAAAATGAGTTGTGTAGGGGAAAAATATTTAAATCTCAGCACCCCGTACCCACTAGCTAGAAAAGAAGCCTGGAACAGGGTCTCCTGCTCTGATAGGAGTCAAACCTGTCAGTACCTTGGTTTTGAACTTCTGCCTCCAGTACTGAGAGATTACACGTGCTTTCTGAGGGGCCCTCCAGTTTGTAGTAATTTATCACACATCCCTGGAATACTAATATACCCCGTTCCTCCCTAACCCATATTAGCCATAGTAAAAAAATTATATTCAATGCTATTAAAAAGCTGGATGCTAATAGCTGTGTGGGAAGAGTTGAGAATGTACAAACTAATCTTTGTGATCAGTTGTTATTCTCTTCAGGCAGTGGATATAGAAGTGGATTATAGTAATGAGATACGTAGAACAAAGACAACTGTGGTATCTCCAGACAAGAGGCATATCTGATGCCAGAAAGCAAATAAAAGACAAAGCAAAGCATGAGGTTGAAGGTTCACATAAATAATGAGCAATTAGATAACGTGAAGAAACTGAGATTGGGTTGGTTAAAGCCTTGAGGAAGCAGAGATTTTCATCAATTGAATGAATGAGGCAAAGTAATGTGAGAACAGAGGCATAGAGTCAGAGTAATGAGGAAAAGAAAGGCGTGATTCTGAAACCGAGGCTGTTTGTTTCCTCACACCCAGATTATTGCTGTCTCACACAGGCGAGATTCAGCCTTGAGTAACTCTTGCCTGAATGCCGACAGGCATCAGAAGCTATTATAAAAACAAATAACTAACCACTGTGAGTTGCTAGAGCAGAGTGCAAACTCAGTTTTCTAGCAGAGGTATTTCTTCTACACGTATTGAACATATAAGCCCGTCTATCCATAAAATATTAACATTACAAGGCTTTATTAGACAATGTTAACTGTTGAGACCTGAGATTGTTCTGGACTGTTGCTACAATGTAATATTTCTCTTTTAAGTCAGAAGGCCCAAAGATATTTTTCCTTTTGACTACCCAGAGAGACTGGGAATGTTATTGTGGAATACCCTGAAGTTATTTAATAGTAAACCAACGTTCCTTATTTTAGAATAGTATCTGGAACTCCGTGGATATAGAGGCATATAATATTGTCAATTTCTCATGCCTCCAAGTTACTTTTCGGCATTCATTGTACAGACGGTGGGTGTTTTCCCAGAAACTGTCATACTCACAGATGAGAAGAAAATGTGGGACACTATAGGGAATGAGTATAGTCAGGATGCTATAGTCAAGCACCAGAAAAGAAACATAAAGTTTAAGAAGGATTTTTCTGAGATGTATTACTTTCCTAGAATAATGTTTGAGTGCTCACTTTAATAGCAAAATAGACTTGTGGCAGAAGATTGCAGAGATTATTTTTCCTTTTTATATAAACTGGGATATCAAGGTCTGCAAAGACCTTCAGAAGTTTCTGGTTTTTTTTTTTTATAAAGGATGTTTAAATATAGCATTACCCATGACTTCTTACTGTGTTTATTAGTTCATTTAATTAAATCCCCAAAACCTTTCAGATATAAATGGGATATAAAATGACTAACATACTGTCTGTATTATAGGGCTATATACATAGGGAAGAGACAGATATATATATAATCAACTATAATTTATGGCAGAATGTGATGAATCAATTATAGATTCAAACCAAGATCTATGTGTGAAAATATAATTTGCACTAGGTAATCAGAGGAATTTTCTTGAAGACATAAGATTTGAGTAATTGGACTGAGCCTTACAATTTAGGTAAGACTTTGGCAGGTAAAGAGAGAGAAATTCAGGCAAAGAGAGTCACAGCAAAGCCTCTTATGCAGTTAACTACAGGGGCCAAGTGAGAAGTGTAGTGTGGCTAGAGTATAGGGAACAACAGAGGGTTAAGAGATGGGAGAAGGACACGAAGTCAAAGTCACAGAGGACCCAGGATGCCAAAGCTATGGTGGGTGAATGATGCTCCTTACAAAATGTCATCATCAAAATATTTTAGTGGATGAGAGAGTTGGGCTTTTCAAAAAATCATGTTCTACTCATTATGTCTACTATACGGCTGTTTCTTAGTCTCATTAGCCAGATGACAGATTACAGGTTTTTGTCTTCTTCCAGAGAATTATCTTTCTTTCCTTATTTCTTGACAGTTTTTCTCTTCAGTTTCTATCTTTTGACATTTGAAATATGAGGCTCTGAACTACAGAGTTTGCATTGAATTATTTGGTCAAGTCATAAACTTGAATTTTTATGTGTCAAAATTTTATTTTAAATCTTGGTTTTAAAAAAAACTTACGTTAGAATTTAGGCATAGGTGTCAGCACTGTTCCAACAACATTAACTAAATGCTTCAAAATCAATCTGACTCACTTTACTTTAACCCAATTTCTAGTGTGAGATTTATGGAGATCATTTAGCATAAAAATATGATATAGAAATAAGATAACTGAATTGACATGTATTCCTTCAAGCAACTCATTCCACCATTTCTTTCTCCAAAGGAGTTTTGATAGCTTGTCAAATATTTTCTTATGAAGAGTCAATATATGACTACCTCCATCAAACCACCTATAGGTTCATATCCAATCAGGCTTACAATAGAATTAGTGATTCCCCAACTATTTCCAGTGTTGTGAATAAGAATTGCTGAACTCACCACATCCTGAGAGGTCACATGGTTGGATTTGGCAACAAAGAAAAAGTTTAGAGTTTAGTCATCTATTACTTTGTTTTTTCATTGATTTTATACTTTTGTATAACTCCTAAATTTCACTAACGGCATTTGCCATCTGTTATTAAGAAGATCACACTGATGTACAAAATGTAATCTGTAGAGGAGAGTATTATCTTTAAAAGCTCTTGGGAATATATTTATGCATAGTTATTGGACAAATACATACCCTTTCTTTCCTCCAACTTTAAATTTGTGCATCAGAATTCATTACCCAGCTCTAAATTAAATGGAGTTCCTCTTTACTTTTGTTAGAATGCTAGTCATGCTTTTCTTTGGTTTTAAAATGTTAGGTGTTTCAAAGTGAAATGTTCCATATTACACTTCTGTTTCTTTAGAACATAAATGAAAGATTAGCTATTTCTAAAAGAACAAAATCGATTCACTGCACTCTCTCTCTCTGTCTCTCTCTCTCTCTCTCTCACACACACACACACACACACACACACAGACTCAGACACACACACACACACAAACACATACTCCTGGGAATGATTACATAAATGTTTGCTTTCATGAAATACCCCTACTCAATTTAGGGGCTTACATATGGATTTTTTAATTTTAATTTTCTTGTTGGTATACTTATTTAGCAGTTTAATTTCACTTTTGAATTTACATGAAAAGTAGTAGATTCACCAATACATTTGAGCACATCTTCATCTTTACTATTATAGAAACAATTTTACTTAATTTCAACATACATATCAACCTATATTTTAGAAATAAAATGGATTGGATATATAAATTTGGACTTTAAAAGGATATATGGCAATGCAATGATTAAAGTAAATAAAATGATTGATGTGAATTTGTGTTTCATCTGCATGATTTCATAGAAATTTTTATTAGCTATTATAGTCAGCCACTGTGTCTGTGGGTCCTACATCTGTGGATTCAACCAACTGAGGATAAAAAACATTTGGGGAAAAAGATAAGATAAAAATAAAAAATAATACAAATGGGGAGCTGGAGGGAATGAAGAAATGATGTACCGTAGGAATACAGGGAAAGGGGAAAGGGAGGGGAGGGGAGGGGGAGTATGGGTGGAGGGAGGGCAATTGGTGGGATCACACCTACGGTGCATCTAGGCAGGGTACTGGGGAAACTTATTAAATGTAGAGTATCAATGTCTTTATATAGTGATCAAGAAAATGCCATGAAGGCTATCTGTAACAGTAC
>CAUYON010127523.1:0-24244 GCA_963573935.1 Arctocebus calabarensis | reverse complement strand
TTTCTAGTTGCTTGAGATGTTCCATTAAGTTTTTAACTTCCCCTCTTTCTGTTTTCTTAAGGCTTACAATGCTATAAATTTCCCTCTTAGGACTGCCTTTGTGATATCCCAGAGCTTCTGGTAAATCATGTCTTCATTTATCCTTTTGTTCCAAAAATTTGGTAATTTCCTTCTTAATCTTGTCTATGACCCAGCTATCATTCAGCATAAGGTTATTTAGTTTCCATGCTTTTGTATGAGTATACAGATTCCTATTGCTACTGAGTTCAAATTTTATTCCATGATGGTCTGAGAAGATGCAAGGAATAAATTCTATTCTTTCAAATTTGCTGAGGTTAGACTTGTGACCTAAGTTGTGATCAATTTTGGAGTATGTTCCATGGGCTGATGAGAAGAATATATATTCAGTTTTGTTTAGATGGTATGTTATGTAATTGTCTCTTAAATCCAATTGTTGAATGGTTAAGTTTAAGTCTAAAATTTCTTTGCTTAGTTTCTTATTGGAGGATCTATCCAAAACTGCCAAAATGGTGTTACAATCTCTGACTATTATGGAGCTGGAGGAAATCACGTTAGGTCATGTCTATTAGAATCTCTCTTATAAATTGAGGTGCATTCTGGTGGGGGGCAATAAATGTTAATAATTGAAATCTCATCATGTTGAGTGTTGCCCTTAACAAATTTGTAGTGACCATCCTTAGTTTTCCTTACTTTTATTGGTTTAAAGCAGGTGTCCTCAAACTTTTTAAACAGGGGGCCAATTCACTGTCCCTCAGACCGTTGGAGGGCCAGACTATAGTTAAAAAATAAAAAAAAACTATGAACAAATTCCGATGCACACTGCACATATCTTATTTTGAAGTAAAAAACAAAACGGGAACAAATACAATTCACACGCTGCTGGTCCTTGGGCCATAGTTTGAGGACCCCGTGGTTTAAACACTATTGTATCTATGAATAAAATTGCAATGCCTGCTTTTTTTGGTTGCCATTTGCCTGAACTATAGATGAATATCCCTTCACCCTTAGTGTATGTTTATCTTTTAAGGTAAGACGAGATTCTTGTATGCAGCAAATATCTGGACAGTATTTTTGTATCCAGTCAGCCATCTTGTGCCTCTTTAGAGGAATATTTAAGCCATTAATATTAATTGGGTATATTGATAAGCCTGGTAGTATTTTGGGTATCAAGTTTTTCGAAACTTGAAAACTTGGGCATTTTTAATCCTTTTGCCAATGTAGAAGTTAGTATTTGATCAAAATTTTCTGAGTGAGTTTACTTTGGTGGTAGAGGATTGTGCTGGTCATTATGGAGGATAGGTCTGAAAATGTCCTGGAGAACTCATTTAGTTATTGCAAATTTCTTCAACATGTGAATGTCATTAAAGTATTTAATTTCTCCATCGTAAATGAAACTCAGTTTAGCTGGATACCAGATCCTGGGTTGAAAGTTATTTTATTTTGGGAGGTTAAAGGTTGGTGACCACCTTCTTCTAGCTTGAAAAGTATGAGCAGAGAGATCTACAATCATTCTAATATTCTTCCCCTTGTAGGTTATGGTTTTCTTACATTTGGCTGCTTGCAGAATTTTCTCCTTCGTATTAACTTTGGCAAAGTTAATTATAATGTGTCTGGGAGATGATTAATTTGGGTTGAGTGGTGCTGGGGTTCTGAAACTGTCTGCTATCTGAATTTCAGAATCTCTTGCCATGTTTGGGAAGTTCCCCACAATTATCTCTTTGAGTAGAGCATCTTTGCCTTTTGAAACCACCTTGTTGCCTTCAGGAATTCTAAGAAGGCAAATATTAGTTTTCTTTGAATTGTCCCAGAGCTCTCTGAGATAATTGTCCATTTTTTCTCTCCACTTGTCTTCCTCTTTGAGTGCTTGGGAGCATTCAAAAGTTTTTTCTTGTCAAAAATCCTTTCTTCTGCTTGTTCCATTCTGTTCCTGAGGCATTCTACTGTATTTCTCAGATCTTTTAGGGCTGCAAGTTTTTTCCTCAGTGTGTCAAAATCATTAGTAACTTGTCTTTGAATTCATTTGAATTCTTGGAACAACTTTTGAAATGCTCCTTGAATTTCTAATTCCAACTTTATCTCCATTCTGTTAATCTGATTTGCAATTCTGATTTCAATTTCGGACATCTCAGTCATTTATTTATGAATGGGATCTTCTGGTGTGTCTGTCCTGTCATTCCTTAGGGGAGTTGATCTACTCTGATCATTCATGTTGCCAGAGTTTTTCCACTGATTCCACCCTATGATTTTTTTTCATCATTTGGCTAGATGAGTAGATAAGGTGAAATTGGATTGGGGGCACCTGGAATAATGATTAACCAGCCCTTTGCACAACAACTGGGACTGCTGACTGCAGGTTTTCCCCTACAACTTTCAAGACCTATAGTGTACTACTGCCCGAGACACTGGGCATCTGCATGGTGTGGTGGGGCTTACTGAGTCTGTCTTGTTTTCAGTTGGTCTCTGTCCAATCCTAGTGAATCAGTAACTCTAGGTTGAAATCTCACCTGTGTAGAAATGCAAGCAATGATGACACTCCACCCATCCACAGGCAACAACTGGAAAAGGAAGGTCAAACCTTCCCACAACAACATAACCAGGGCACAACCTTGGATGGTACTTGGGTGATTGTCCCAGGTCAAGAGTTCCAAATCAATTGTCCCAGTCAGCACCCAGTCTCAAGTGGGAGGTAGCAGGAGTCTCCTGGCAGCTCAAGTATGACTGGCTCTGGTGCTCCATGGAGTCAGAAGGGCTCAGCCAGCAAATGAATTAGTCCTGGAAGGTTGATATATCCTTCCCCACCTTGCATCTCTGTCACTCCCAGTTACTGGTAACCCTGTAGGGCTGTGACCCAGTTCCCTCCAAGGAACAGATGCACCAGGGTTTGTGCCCGCCTGAGTCACTGGGAGATCTATGTCTCCTTGGTCAGGTCACTGCACTCTAACACCAGCTGGCAGGGGGATCTGAAGCCTGACTACCTCAGGTGCTTAATGGAGGCTAGGGAATTTCACTCAGTTCCAGCCCTGCCCCCAATTGATGTTGCTGCCACTTATATTGTTAAAGAATTTGCATTTCTTTCCCAGCTGTATTCTCCTGTGGTCCAGGCACTGTTTGAGTTCACAGAAACTGCCACTCAACCCCTCTCAGTGCCTCTGCTGCTGTGCCAATTCTCATGGAGCTGGCATCTCTGTCCCCACTGCACTCTGTGTTGGGGTGGGTGCAGTTAGAGCTTTACAAATGACTCTTAGTTGCTAACCTTCCCTGAGGTAGTGCTGCTGCCTCCCTTGCTTTTGTCCAGCTATGCTCCCCTGGGGGCCAGTTGTGTCTTGGTCTCACAAAAGTAGCAATTCTAACTGAGCCTGGTGTTGGGAGTATGCTGTCCCTGCACGTGCATGGATTCTATTATCTGTCCTTGCTGCACCTTGCCCGGGCAGGTACCCCCTCAGGCATGCCCTCTGCTCATGGTGCCTGAATTTCCATCTAGATCTATTCCACCATGGCTGCGACTGGAGCAGAGGCCCATCTCTGCTCTTTCCCCTGTGGGGCACCATTTCTTCCTCTTGAATATGACTCCCTCACTCCACAGTCCCTTCTTTATACACATGTGGCCAATTTAGCACAGACTTGTAACCGCCCATTCCCTGTCCACACCTCTCAATAAAATGCCCAACAATATGGAGTTCATGGGGCACAGGCTTCTAGAACATAGGGTGAGAGTGGAGGAGAGTGCTGGGAGTTTAGAATTGTGGGTAGAGTATATGTTCAGTTTTATGCATGGTGGACAGTGCCATGGCACACTAGTGGTTCCTCTTTGGGGAAGTAGTTCTGTTTTTTAGAAGGTCTCTTCTGTGGGAAAAATAGGAGGAGATCTGAACTCTACTCACTTATTTGTAGAAAGTATACTTAGAGCTGTTCTCATGGGGTAGGGCACTCCTGTCTGCTTGGCTATGGGTTTTGTAACTATTGTTTCACTGGGGTCGCATCTCATCTTAGCATGGGTGATGTGTGCTCTTCAATCTTCTCTCTTGGCTCAGCTCCAAACCATCAGCTTACTTGCTAAAGTTCTGTCCTTTAACTCTCCTCTGCATGGGAGCCTCTGTGTAAGGCTGGCTCCAGTTGGCCATCTTGCCTCCTCCCCAGGTCTTTTAACTTTTAAGTCAGTTTCCTCATTAATAAAAAATAGATAATAGTATTTTCTCTGATTATATGACATAGGGATATTGAGAAGATAAAATAAAATAGTAAGCATCAAAATACTTTGAAAGCATTAAAACACTCTAAAAGTGATGGGGGTGTGTGTGTGTGGTTATTGTGTGAACATGTATATTTGACTGATAAAAAATAATAAATCCTTATTTGGCTCTAGTTTTATTATTTTTGGAAGTGCAAGTCATCACTCTCTAAAAAGTTTAGAGAAAAAACAGTCTGTCCTCTTATATATTTTCTTTAAATGTCATGAATGGGGCATGTTTCATATAATTTATTTTGACTTCTTGGAAAGAGTGTATGTTAAATCAACTCTGCCAAGGCTTCAACATGGATTCCTAAGACATCACGCTCTTGTATATTTGGTTTGAAGTCCTTTTTAATCTTCAAGGATTTTATAAATATCAACCAATTCCTCCTAGGTTCATTTCTTAACAGCTGGTGTGAAATTGATGTATTCTTTGGGGCTCCAAGTGTGTTAATATATAATTACCATGAATTCATCCTTGCAAAATGAATTTCACCTCACAATCACATATACTCTTCAAACTAGGAGGGACAGAAAAGTAAATGTTTTTTATAAAGACAAATTTAGATAACACCATGTAGTTTTCCTATGGAAGAGAAAACTGATTTAACATGACAGAAAAATTGGCTGAAATTATTGCACTGTACTTTATTTAGGAACTTGAATGTACAAAACAATTTAACAACTAATTATGAACTTTATAAAAGGGTGTGACATTTTCCTATGATCCTATTGGGACACATTTGAGAAATTCTGACTCATTTGCCTCTCCTTCCTCTTTAGGCTTCTTTACCTGAGAGAACTGATCTTCCAGAATTTTTTGTTGCTTCTTATAAGTGGCCTGGATGGACTCATGGTCCGCTGGATCAAAAAAATTGTGCTGCATCCTGGGCATTTTCCACTGCAAGTAATGATTTCATTTTAATTACTTCCTTTAAAACTTCCCATTTGACTCTAGAGACTGAGATGATAATTAAAATATTTGTAAAATATGAATATTAATGTATGATCAGTTAAAATAATATGTTATTCTGAGTGGAGAAAGCAACCTGAAGAGTATGTAAAAGCTCAATTTTTAGCCTAAAAATTGTTTTTTATTTTTAGGTTTAATTTTAAATAGAGAGTGAATCACAACAGCAACAAAATGCTGTTGCTAAAATTTGTCTATGGAGAGTTAAGACCAGATAATAAAAAGGCTATTAAGGTTCTTCATTTATAATGTTATCTGTAATCCTAATACACATATAGATACACCCACCTAATCCTTAATTTTTTTTATTTTGTAAGAGTTAAAAAATATATTTAATTATTAATCTAATTTGATATAAATACTTTAAAACTAAATAATAAAGAATCAAATCAGTTTATGTTATTTTAAATAAATATAAGCAAATGCACACAGTATAGAGGTTTTGACTTAAAAGTAATATGACTGATCTCTTAATAAGAGTAGCTTCTAAATTAATGCTACTATTACTTTAAAAGGGCAAGGAATGCCTCTTTTAGAGCTACATTCATATAAGTTCACAAGTCAAATCAATGAGTTATTCAGGTCAATTCCACGATGTGGTCTCTAAAACTCCACTGGAGAGAGTATTGGTTATATTTCAGCAATTAAATACAACCCAACATTATGGTGATGGCCACTATCACATATCTTTGTAAAACTATGCTGCAGGGTATGTAGGTAACTTCAGGGGTGCTCCAAAAGTTTAAATGCTGATGTATTGCAAAGTGAGTACATAGGCTGTCAAAGAGGTCAGTTCTCTAAGAGCAGCATACCCTGGGACAAGAGAAGTGCTGATATTTTCGTGTAAATATCGTTGCTTCATTGCATCAGCTAGGTCATTCCACAGTGATTTTGGCAGAAGCATCGTGGTAGCGACACTCCCCTCAGGAGAGGCTAAATCTACCAACTTCATACTATTGCCCTCAACCCCAGCATCAGGGCACTCTGCCTCTCTAATGCAGCTAACATGGTAGGGACCCACATCTGGATCTTTCTGAGCCCTGTTTCAGATGAGTGAGGGAAGATTTAATCAAATAAATCATCAGTCATTTTATGTTCATGTAGTTAGTACATTACACATTCTGGTAAGAATTTTGCCTTAAATTTAAAGTAAATCAGTTATTTCGGAAGATGCCTAAGGAAAATTGTTAGTGCTGGAATACTAAGAGCCACTTGGTAGGCTGGAGGTATATTTTGTGTGTACTCTGCACACAGCTAAGTCTGGATTGTCCGCCTACCTAACTCAGGAAAATACCAGAGGGAGGATTTGCACACCTTTCTCTAGTTTAGGAGGACACAGTTTTGTGTATTCAGTATGGTAAATCAGGTTGATTTTGTATATTTGTGTTATTTAAGAAAACAATAAACTAAATTCTCATTAAAAATTATGTCAGGATGGGTACTAATAGTTAAAATAAGAAAAAATATCTCTCAGGGAAACTAAAAATTATAAAATGGAATAAATAAAACAAACCAAAGATTGTGAGAGGCAGAAGAGAAAAAGGTGTTTGGAGTACTAGAAGTAATACATGTCACAGAGTCAATTTGGAGACAGAATAAAGTAAGCAGAGACAGTAACAGAGAATGTCTCAGAGGCAAAGCCCTATGAAAGCTTTCAAAAGGGAGGAAAACAATTGGCAGAATTGAATCATTCTTAAATCTTCTGACCTTTTCTAAATATTTCAAGTGGTTTTGGACTAAACCTTCATTGAGATTCAGAAATGTCTGTGTAAGAGCAACACATTGCATAACATTAGAATTGAAAACACTTAGCCTTTAGTTAAAATCTGCAGATTCACTGGGCTAGAAGAGATCTTGGAAGTCCCTTTTTCAAGCCTCTTGTTTTAATGAGGGAGGCCCAGATAGCTGAAGTGATTTACCTGAAGCGGGAAGATAAGAAGTATCAGAAATAATCCTGAAATCCAGGCTTTCAACTACTGGAGTACTGTTTTCTCTGCACTATAAAAGTATTTCCTGTATGAAAGAATAGTTACCCTAACATTTAAAAAAATTCAGTTTGATTTTGAACTCCTGTACTGAATGTCAAAGCACAAAGAGCTTCTGTTTTAGGAAATAGGGAATTATTTTTTTGAGGATATCAGCAATGGTAGTATAAATGACATTTGCTCCTGTGAAATACATCCTGGCCCAATAATAGATGGGTATTGAAAAGGATTTAGGTTATAGATTTAACACATGATGAGCAACTAAAACACGTCAGTAATGTCCCACAGCACTATGCACATCCTGTAGTTACATAAAAACCATCTGTATAAAGAGATATATCTGTAAGTGAACTATTTTAATATAAATTATTTTGGAAAAATTCTAAATGAACACCTGTGGGGTTCTGGTACACTGACAATTTTGATGAGGAAAAAAGACTGTAACCTCCACTGACAAAAATGAATCAAATAGAAGAAAAGTTATTACTTTGTTACCTTTTATTTAAAGTGAAAAGAAATTCCATATCAAGAATGAGACTGTATGAAGTATATAACAACAACAAACAAGTCTGTATTGATAAGGCATACACCTCAACTTTTTTATGATGATAAGCAAACCATTAATCGCATGAGTTTATCATGATGAAAACAATGGCAGGTACTGGTGGATTAGTTTCCTTAGTTTATTATTCTACAAGGACAGAACTATGCTTTTCTTGCTTCTTATTCATCATTATAATTTTCAGTGCTACAGCCCTGTCAACAAATGCACTACAGAAAGAAATGAACTGATAACAGTGATAAAGAATTATGTAAAACGAAGAATAGAAGGTTTAGTCATACAAAATTAGTGTATATATAAATATATAACTAATATTTTGGTTAATAATAGTTATAATAAATAGTACTTTAATTTTCTATTCGTTATGTTAGAGTGGTGTGGTGGCTCAAAGTAGTTTCCAAAATAATTTTAATAAGAAAGTAAAGTTTTAGCAAGAAAAGAAAGTTTATTAATAACCTACACAGCAAGTTGGGCCTTGTCCTAGTGATTGCAGGCTCCATGGAAAGGATTTCTTGGAGTTGAACACCCAATTTTGAGGAATATCACCTGCTTTTTGGAAGTCTTCCAGGATCTTAACAAACTCAGTTCTCAAAACAACCCACCTGTAAATTCTTCATCAGCTTTATTTCTGTAATAACCCAGTCACCCTCACCCAAAATAATCCAGAATAGCCTAACCTTATTTGTCATTTGCTGTGCTCATACCTAGCTAATTACCTAACAGTTATATATGCCATTATATGTTATTGGTTACATATATAGTTACATATAGTATTATAGAATATATATGTAATTACATATGTAGCTATATACAATTGTATTATATATAACTAATATTAGTCAATAATAGTTCTATTGTTAATTATTACAGCTATAACTGATAACATATTCACTTTGTGCCATATGTATGTATAAATAAGCTGAGTTCTCTATTGAGAAAAGATTAAGGTAATGAGTTTCATTCATATTATGAGCTTAAAACTGTTGTATGTAGCTTTTAGATATTACATAAAATATTCACATTAATCTGGGTTAGTTTAAGTGTGGGCAGTTAAATTAGATACCAGTTTAAAAAATTGAGAATTCTATTTACTCCACTATATCAGATAGCATGATTAAATTTCTAAGTAATATTTCTATGATCAGTAGTTTTAATTTCCCCAGTTTAGATATATTCATTTTAAAAAATTTACCCAGTCAGGCACAGTGGCTCACGTCTATAATCCTGGCATTACTTGGAGGCTGAGTTATGGGGAATCCTTTGATGTTAGGAGTTCCAGACTAGTCTGAACAAAGAAAGCCTCCCCTTCATCTCTACTAAAAAATAGGAAAAGCAACATATGGCTCTTGCCCTCCAAGAGTTTCACTGGATGGATTTCTAATGAAGAGTTCATAAGTATATATAACATAAAAGGAACAAGGAACTAAGAAACTTCTCGAAGTCAATAAGACAGTGGGACAATACCAAAATAGGACAAAGATTATGACTGAAATTATGATGCAGTGAAATGGATGGAATACATAGACATGGGTTCATTGTTATTTGGGCTTAGCTTTA
The DNA here is from genome assembly GCA_963573935.1 of Arctocebus calabarensis. Classification (NCBI taxonomy): domain Eukaryota; kingdom Metazoa; phylum Chordata; class Mammalia; order Primates; family Lorisidae; genus Arctocebus; species Arctocebus calabarensis. The sequence goes on along the minus strand of CAUYON010127523.1, from coordinate 14,918 downwards.
AATTATATACTGTTTAGAGGATTAGCTTATATTTCAAACAAAAAGGGCTATGCAAATTATAAGAAATATTATGTACCATTTGAATATTAATCAATATTCTATTTGAAACAGGTGTGGCAGCTGACCGAATAGCAATTCAGTCTAAGGGTCGATACACAGCTAATCTCTCCCCTCAAAATTTGATCTCTTGCTGTGCCAAGAATCGTCATGGATGCAACAGTGGAAGCATTGATAGGGCTTGGTGGTACCTGAGAAAACGTGGGTAAATAGCTACCCCAAATGTATTTCTAAGATTCTTATGATGCTGTTAGAATGAGGAGAAAAAAAATTATTTCAAGATTTTTATACCCCAATTTGGAAATGCATATGCTACATCTGTATAAATGCATATGCTATGTTTAAATATATACTATATTTTTTTATCTATTCATATTAGAACCTCTTAGAAATAATTACTAAAAAGGGTATATATCTCTAGCTAAATTAATGTGAATTTGACTTTTGGAGACTCAAACGTTTTCTTCTTGTTGTGAGTCAAGTCTCCACAGAAAGAATAAAGTATTCAATGTGCCTTTCAGTTACACAGGTTGATAGATAATGCCAGATAAAATTAAACTAAAAATCAGAATAAAATAAACAAATAAATTATAGTTGTCTCAGATCATCAATATCATTCATTAACATTTCTGATCTCATTGATGAAAAATGGCTGGTTGCATTTCCTTCCTCTCACATTGCCTGATACTCACACAGCACTCTGTGTGTCTACTAATCTACTGAAGAGCTGAGTTATTCGGCTAAGAAAACTGCAGCTGATAACCAGTGGTAGACATAGATATTCCTCACTTGTTCCTTTATCATCTATTCAATGCTCTAGGGCTTCTCTAAAACAGATGCTCTGAAGAGTGTACCATATATTGATAGATGGCAATAAGTTGTTTAAATTTTTCGTATGTTTTACTTAATAAAGCAGTGCTTCAGATGGGTAATTTGGACAGATATCTTCCTGGTGTTAATGCTTAATTGGCCTCCATATTGTGCTGTTAAAAATAAAAGACCATTAGGAGCTTACAAATATGAATTATCATTGAGATCCAATTAAATCTCACTTTATTAGTCTTCTTGGGCTGCCATAAGAAAATACCATAGACTTAGTGGCTTAAACAATATACATTTACGTTCTGGAGGCTGAAAAATGCAAGATCAAGATGCTGGCTAATTTGTTTCCTGGTAAAGGACCTCTTTCTGGCAGATAGAATTCTTTACTAAAAATGAATTGAAGAAAGATTTTAAAAATTATAATGAAGAAATAGAGAAGGTTAAAATGTGATTGAGTTTCTGTATTAGTCAGTCAATGTTTTGAAAGTTATGCATGCAAGTCCTCACAATAATTTATGAATATTTAAGGCAGTAAAATTGAATTTACACTGGATATTATGGCATTTTCCTAAATGCCATCTTTGCTTCTTTGCTTATTCCTCATAGACTGGTATCCCATGCATGCTACCCACTTTTCAAAGACCAAAATACTACCAATAATGGATGTGCCATGGCGAGTAGGTCTGATGGGCGGGGAAAACGGCATGCCACAAAGCCATGTCCCAACAACATAGAGAAATCCAACAGGATCTACCAGTGTTCGCCTCCATACAGAGTCTCTTCCAATGTAAGTCCAAATGGTGAGAAATGATAACATTTGACTTTCTTAAACATGTATAGATCTTATCTTTTAAAAACTATTTAAATCTATTGCCTTCTAAAATAAATGTTATGTTTTCAAGTATAATTTTTTTTTGTATATTGGTGTACTTTTCTTTCAAGACATTTTAGGGTGCATATACTTTTTTTATTAAGTCATTTGTACATAGATCATACATACATTTATGCCATTATATGTTTTGATGTGTTGATTATTTGTACAAATTGGAGTGCTTACATGCTACTAATCAACATAGCTTTCACCTCATTTACCCAGTTACAGCATTAAGACATTTGTGTTCTACACCTGATAGATCCAACTTGTACTTGCATTATGCTTCATAGGTGTGGTCCCCCTAAAGTATCCTCTAAAGACTTTCAGGTTGGGTATGATTTCTAATCCCTGTAATATTAACAGTATAAAGAATTGGCTTAAATTCAAAAATGCTTATGGAAATAGGGTTTTAAAATTATGTTCTATAATGTATGTGTATGCACATACATACATATATGTACTATAAGCTTGACAATTACAGCTAAGTAAAACATTTTTTCCCTGACTTTTTTGTAGTTGTAGCTCATTTTATCAATATTTTGCCTTGCTCCACAAAGTAATTAAAGAGGACATGGCCATAACAGGAAGAAGATTCTCTTGCATTCCAACTAGTCATACTAAAAGCGTGGGCAAATTTTACTCAATCATATCAGGCCTTCTTATTTTCAGAAACTCTGAACCTTTGGTGATTCCAGTTATCTCCAGAATATAATTCAATATTCTTACCATGGCACCATGGCTTTTATTACTTATTACTTTTGTAGACTTCTGTACTGTCACCATCTACCCCCTTTACCTGGCAATAATACTTCTGATATATAAGATTAGTCTCTGTTCCCTAGCATCTACCTCCTCTACCTGGCAATAATGCTTCTTATATATAAGACTAGTCTCTTTTCCCTACGTATATTCTGGTCTTTCATGTTTTTCTGTTTAGCTAGGTGATAATTCCTCTGACCCCAGAGGTCATTCCACCTTTCCATCTGGTGAAATGCCACGTGAATGTCAAGGCCCAGCTCAAAACTTCATCTTCTTTGTATGAAGTTTCCCTTGCTTCTTAGGCAAGATTAATTTCTCTTTTTTGTTTGTATTCATGGCACTTTGCCTTTCTATAGTAGATCTTATTGTATATCACGGACTGAAGACATTAGTTGTGGTGTTGTCTTTCTATTCCACCAAATCTTCAATACCTTGAGGATAGGGGCAAATATTGTTTTTACTGTAGTTTCTGGTATGTACCTTGTGTTTACTGTGTACACAAGAATGAATGAATAAATGAATGCTTTGCTTCCCTGATGAGGGCTGAATGAAACATATTGGGAGGTAACACAGAAATCTTTGCACTAAAGCTACTGAGGAACATCACTAAATAATCATTTGGTATAAGTCTTGTGATCGAAAGATTAGGGGTAACATTAACCTCCACTGATTAAACATGATTTTAACTTACCTTGATTAGTTTTTCTTTGTTCCCATAAAATGATTTCCTGAATTTTTTTCATTCCAAAATTATTATTTAGTAATAAAAGTTATTAAAACAAATGGGTACAACTTGCCTTTAGTAATTTCATTAATGTGGAATTTCACAAGTATTTTCAAAGCATGACTAAGAATAAATTGGAAATGGTCAGGTTACTTTTTGATTATATAACATCTAAATTGATTGTACATCACCTAACATTGTATACCAGCCAATAATCTTAGCATGCTCTGATAATGATGATAATGGTCATTAGTATTTTTTCTTCCAGGAAACTGAGATAATGAAAGAAATCATGCAAAATGGGCCAGTTCAAGGTAAGCTTGGATGAAATATGGACTTGTTTAATCATTCCTTTGATACAGAAGATTGCATTGAGCTCAAAGGCAGAATGGGGACCGAAGACCCCATTCTTGGCAAGAGAAGACCCCAGAAAAAGGGAAAAATTAAAAAGTAGGCTGAGTGAGACAGAACAAAGAAAAGTCAGCTAGTTTAACTTTAAACCTGTTGCTGCTAAATTTCTTATTTGCACAAGTTTTCTATTTTTCCTAGAGCTCTGGTCTCTTAAGGATACAATTTACAAACACCCCTGTTGGGTTTATAAACACTCTGAGGAATAATGGCTACAGAAGATGCTATGACAAGGCCTAGAAAGATAAATTAATTAGGCCATTTCCTGCCCAGTAAACAGTCAAAACAATTCCCCATTGTACAGATTTATATTTGGCTGGGACAGAGATCAAGGGAACAGCTTGTGCCCTGAAATATGGGCAAGAGAGCTTATACCCCTTATCACAGAAGAAGACCCTCTGTGGTGGTGATGAGAGGAAAATTCCTCTCTCTCACCAATTATTCAGAAGAAATTGCCTCCAGTGGAGTTTACTCTACAGGAAACTAACAGAGTTTAACACCTCCCTAGAAATCTGTGTATGTGACTTCAAACAAGAGGCTGCCCTCTCACAAAGCTCAGGTTCCAGATTTCTTAAGACTGCTCAGACCCTTAAAGTAATGATTATAAAAACAATAAGTGCTAATATACTCACTCAGAAAAACTGCTGACATCTTTGTTCCCGTCCTCAAGTTACCTTTCAGGCTAAAAAACAAATAGTCTTCAATAAAAACTGAGTGGATCTGACACTTGGGGCCACCATCAGAACCCCACAAACAGACAGTGGTCCCCTAAGTTCCCACCTTTAAAAATTCTATTCTGTGTGTCTTGCCTCATTCTTTCTCATTGTTTCTAACTTAATATTTCTTTAGTTGGTTGCTGCTAGATCCACAGGTCTTAATAGACTCTGCCCCTGGGGTAGGCCCCCAACAGAGTTCATGTAAAAGAAGTTTAGTAAAAGAAAAAAAACGTTTACTTTAAGAGTATTGGAAGTTTATAAGTCAACTACTGGGACTCATGCCTATAATCCTACTACTTGAGAGGTGTGAGGATTGCTTGAGGCCAGGAGTTCAAGGTGGCAGTAGGCTAAAATCATGTCATTGCTTTTTAGTCCAGGAGACAGAAATCCTATCTCTAAAAAGAATAAATAAATGAAATTTACTAAAAATAATTTAAAAGTATCCATAAGGGATTCACGGTTTTAAAATCACTGCAATTATAGGAGATATGCTTATCAAATAACTTCATTAGCTTTCATTTTATTTTTAGAACATAGACTCATTCATAAACTGAACTATTAAATATTAATGACACATTTGATAAAAGTCAGCTGTCTTTCCAAAATGATCATGAATGAGCAGAGAGTTAAACATGAATTACCAAGTGATTTGTAATGAGGTTTACTTTATTCATTCAATTATATTAAGAAACATACATACATATTTCCTAACCTTCAGTTTAAATACATTAAGTAAGAGATTAGAAGCAAAATTGAGGATTAATAGTAGAAACCAAGTAGATATTTTTCCTTTCTTGTAGCTCAATAAGCCAGCATAATTTTTGTGTTTTACAAAAGGCTTTCAATTTTGATCAGTTCTGTTAAGTGTGTGGTTAAGAGTAAACTGTGAATAATAAAACAATTCAGTGACTTATTGTATGTTGACAGATTTATATTATACCATCTCTGATAATAGTTTCTTTTCCTTAAATAGTGAATTTTATTTTGGAGTAATGCCATGGATAAGGGTAAAATTTACAGAATGTACTTCCTATGTAAACATTGCCTTGATATTCATGGAAGGACAAATCCAATGATGCCTAAAATGAAAATTCAGGCTGCAAACGCTGAATGGTTCAAAGTATATTATGAATGTAGTCGACTATAAAATAAGTCAAATTAAATTTGAAATACTTCATATACACTTAAGGAACTGTAGGCATGTTTTTGTTTTTCCAAATGCTGATCTAATCAGTATTTGCTCAATATATAGCAGAAATCATGGATTTTGAGATTTTGTTGGAAAGATTTTTATTAATCATTAGCACCATTTAGCATTTATTGAAAAACCAGAACTTAAATTAAACATGTCTTGTATTTAATTTTAAAAATACAGTGACCTTACAAAAAAAAATAACCCTGAATTAAATGAAGAAAAGCTTTCTCCCAGCTTACAGTTAGGTAATTTGTTAGCTGTTACAAGGGTAGAAGGAATTCGTATCTAATTTCCATGTGTGCTTCCTGAAATGGTGCTTATGTGATAAATCTGAAGGAACACAGGCTTCCTTTGATGTCAGGCTATTTAACTGACTTTGGGTAATTTACTTAACTTCTCTGAATCTTCACATCATGGTGTTACTGTTTCAAGTGTTTCACCCCCTACCTCTTTTAAAAATTAGTCAACAAAATTGGTTCATAATTATTTAAAATAGAGAGCACCTTAGTTTCATTTTATGGCCATGTACTTAGATCCTCATGAGTTTTACATAATAAATCAACAATAAAGAGGCACAATATCAAAGCAATAAAATAAAAATGCAAGTTATTCATTAATCATTTAATAATGAATTTGTTGAGAAGCTGCTTCCTGACAGGCTGAGCTAGAGCAATCCTGACCTGATGCTCGCTATAACTCCGCATCTTGATTTGCTGCAGTTTTCCAAAAGTAAAATTGCAGTAGAATAGCTTATATAGGTACATGTTTGTGGGCTTATCCAGTCTGTTTTGGTGTCCAACTGAAGAAAGAAGCCACCTTCGAGTTGCTTTTGGTCGCTTCTCACCCTTTTCTTTAGGGCAGTTTAGTTTTTCAGCAATGAAGAATATATTTTATTCATGGTGCTTCAAGAAAAGTTGAATTATAAGACCTGAAGGAGTCAATGGTTCTATAGAAAAGAAGACCCACTAGCAATATCTTCATATTTTTGTAAGTAGGTAGAATGCTGATTGACTCTTTTTGCTCTAGATGAAACATGATTGTCTGTTCATTATTGTCTGACCTAACATATAAGATTTCCCTCTGCCTCAGTATGAGAAAATGTAAAGGCTATTAGAATGCTAAATAAATAGCATTGTGTATATTCTTCTAAAACATGTATAGTTAAAAATAAGTGTAGGGGATGGACAAAGAAGAAAAGAAGAGATGAGCAAATAGTGCAGATATATAAATTCTTAAAGTCCTATAGAAATGTGTTTTAGAATAGATAAAGAAGATTTAACCTCTTTGAGATCATGTGGAACACCAAACAAGTGAAATAAAAATTAGAACATTTAAAAAGTTATATTTAACTTTGGAGCATAAGCTTTTTCAAAAAAAGATCTATTAAATCCTAGTTATCTGAGTTCCTATTTTATTGAAAATGCTTATTAAACTGAGACAAGCATTGTACACAGTTGTCAAGATATACATTTGTCATCTCGATTAAAAAATGTTCCATTTGGGTTTTTTCGGAGAGAAGTTTAAAGTCTTCACCCTGAATTGCCCAAGCCCTGTAACAAAGCAGCCCACAATAGAGAAATAATCTAGGTGGAGGAATGAAGAACAGCTTTCTAAAGTTGAAACTCTACTTTTTAAAGCCTGGAACAATGGATTAGCTCTCCAGAGCTGGGGTGTGGGGGGCTGAAATCTTGGCAGGATATTCTGTTGCCAAGGGTTTGCTCTTTTATCCAAACTTACTAAAGAAAGGATTGTGTTTACTTTTAAGGATTAAGAATAGCTGCTGTAAGCACAATTTACTGGTATCAAGTTTCTCTGCTAGCTTAATTGGCATTCTAAGAGGCTTGTGATGAAGCACAAGGTTAATGAAGAAATGGCAATTGATGAGCAAATATAGTGGGCCTTCCTGCAAATGGGCTCAATTCTTGGTAATGCCTCTGTTGATTAAGACTACGCTGTCACTTAACAGAATAATGTGTACTTAAGTAATATTACAAATAGCTAAAACTTGTTTTTATAGGAGAATAAGAAAATATTGCAACCAGTTAAATTAAGCAGGAAAGAAAATTAGGCTGAATTGCTAAATTCTTTTCTTAGATCAAACCTCTTATAAATTTATCCATTGATTGTTCTGTGAGAATTTCTACATATTTAAAGATGATTTTTTTTTTAATACCATGCCATTTATCATATGCCCCTGTTGTGTGTTCCATTTTAGCCATAATGCAAGTCCACGAGGATTTCTTCCATTATAAGTCAGGGATATATAGACATGTTACCAATACGCATGGAGAATCAGAAAACTATCGAAAGCTTCGGACACATGCAGTCAAACTCACTGGGTAAGAGAATTTCCTAAAAATCTTCATTTAATGCTATTTGGAAATAAAACAAAGAATATGCAACGCATTTAGACATCACAATTTCCCTTTGTGTGAGAGATTTTGATACGTGGACAAATGGAAAATTATCTATACCTTACCACCATTTAGCCATTATTTTGAAGTCCAGTAAAAGGCTAACTCGAGATTCTGGGGAAATTATCATTGCCTGCTTCTCACTTGTGAGTATATCTTGAAGAATCTATTCTAATGACAAGAAAATATTCATAGAAAAAATTCTACATATGATAAAATGAAGAAAAGGGTTCAGTCTAAAGCATTCTATGATTTGAGAAAAAGTTTTTGAGGGGAATTTCAAATGGGAGAGATTTAAGCAGGAAGAGTAGATATGGTCACTTTTAATTCAGAGGTTATTCATATTTTTGTGGGAATTGTGGAAATAAATCAAATTTCTAAGTAAAACACATTTATCTGTGCAAGGACAAGAATCAAATGCAAAATTTGGTGGGTACATTTCAAAAGTAGGTAATTTCACAAATGGGCCCTACTCCAGTTGACATTGTGGTCGTAAGACCGTTTCCTGAGAGCCTCTAGGTCTTGTTCTGAGAGCCCAGTCTACAAACTCTATCTCATAATGCCTCACTCCAATTCAAATAAAATGCTACAGAAAAAGTTTTTTTCCCTCCTTTTTAATTCAACACACTCTCCCTATGTTGCCTATATAGTAAATAACTTCATTCTTATTGAAGGCCTTCTTGGCTTAGGTTTTTTGAGCCTGCACAAAACAACCTCACCTACAACCTAATTGTTACTTTCTCCTTACTGATCTTTGAAAGCTGTTCTAGTTAATTTTAAGCTATGTAGACAAGCTATTCTGTCTTGTCTTGAATCATCATCCCTTCTGTACCTTAAATATCCTAATATTTCAGTTACAAAGTTATCACATTTCTTGGAATCTAATATACAACTAATTACATGACTTGTCTTGATTTCAATAATGTGAATATATGTGCACCTTAGAATTGAAAATATATTTCTGTTAATGTAGGATATTGATAAACTATGGATAGAAAAAGACTACAAAGAAAAATGTGTATATATTTTTTTTATTACATGTTTATTATACATGTTACAGATATGTTTATGTGTATGTATATGTTTTCACTGTCCGGAGATAACCTTGAAATGTTGGGGTATTTTTAATACATATCTAGATATATAGCTAGAGAGAAAGAGAGTGAAAGAAGAAAGGAAGAAGGGAGAGAGGGAGGGAGGAAGGTAGGAAAAGAGGGAGGGATAGAAAGAGAAAGAGGGAGAGGGAGGGAGTGAAGGAAATAAAGTAAAAGAAAAATAAAAGAAAGATTTTGGCGGGAAATGTGATATCACAGTGTTTTATGAAGAGAAAAATTTTGCTGATTTTTCATTAGCAGTATATAAGAATGTCATGTTTTCCACATTCTTTCAAACATTTCCTATTCCATTTTAATAGGTTTAGTCTGCATTGTTTTGATCAATTAGCAAATCTGTTCTTTACAGGCTTATGGAAGCTTCCAATTAAATTATTTTTAGGTTATGTGGAACAAGGTGCTTGCTGTAATTAAAATATATATACATATATATTGGCTGGCACTCTGGGAGGTTAAGGTGGATGGATTGCTTGAGTGCAGGAGTTCAAGATTAGCCTGACTGAGCAAGAGCAAGACCCCATCTGTATTAAAAATAGAAGACTTTCTCCCTCCCTTTATGCAGAAAATTCTTAGGCCAACTGGATGATTATATTTCCTTTCGAATGGCATAACTTTTTCTACTTGGTTATTCGTATTAATCTTTTTTCTAAATCCTTGCATTCAACATAATCACTTTTTAGTGCCTATTTTATATACACTAGGTTTTCCTATTACCTACTATCTTACAATAATATTTATGCTACAGTTCTTTCTCATCTCTTACCCTGACAATCCTATGCATACTTCCATGAATTATTTCATTCAGTGCGATCATTATTGAACAGACCTTCTCCGTGGTGCCCAACACTCCTCCTTACTTAGTTAAATTCCATGGTGAACCATTGTGATCGTTTTTCCTTATGTACCTTACTCTTCTGTCCCTTCCTGACACATTGTATCAGCTAGGCAAAACGTTGACTCTGGTTAAGTTCAAATCGGCCTTGTAGCTGTACATCAGAACAAGCTAGATAACTATACCAATTTCACATTAATTTATAGAGACAAATTTCAAGGAGGTAGCTGATAGTGCCAGACAATCATATTCTGGATTCCTACTTTGTTTATTCTCTCATTCTTTGGGTGATTGTTCCCAAATTTGTCCTTTTCCCCTGAGCCTCCAGTATGTCCTTTCTCTTTTTCTTGTAAACGGAGTAAAAATGTCTCTCCACAAACACTGTAACTGGAAAGTCAGCTCTATCTTAGTTCCATTTCCCACAAGTTCAGAAGTCCCATTCCTCCCAAAATTCCTCCTGTGAATATTTCATTATCAATTTTTGCCTACTCTAGGGACATTCTTAATTTGGGAAAAATTTCCCACCACATACGAGGGGATTGATCTTACGTTTCCTGTCATTCAGAGAACTCTGAAAATGCCTACCTTGTCCTGGGAACTTCCCTTTCTTGAGTTATTAGAACTGATCATTTATCATCTCTACCACCTATTTAACTCTGCTGATCAGGTTTTCTTCATTCTATTTCTATATTCATTTATGCTCAGTTTGAACAAGATATAAATGTGTTTACATTTAATCACTCTGCCGTTGTTTGTATTTTATACATATTTGATGTGCCAGTTGTAATATACACACCTAGAAAATGTGGATCTCTATAAATTTACTTCACATGTAACAATTAAGGTTAAGATTGCTACTAGGCAAATTACTTTTGCAGAATATGTGTTCTTTTTACAAATACTTTAGGTCACCTAAGTAGTGCTAGGTACCCTGGAGCAGTATGTTTTAGTTCATTTGTCCATTAGCATTTTCTGATTTGTAATTACTACATTCAGGAAATTAATGCTTCAGTGAATTAAAGAGTAATCAAATAGCTAAAGTAATGTTCCTTATCCGGCAACTTAATACACTCCTAAGAAATACCTAACAAATTTATCACAACAAATTTTGTTTGTTTGTTTCCCTTTCTGTATAAGACAAAGCTATTAGATTTAACTTACTTGAATAAATGAATTTGATCTTATATCAAGTGGCCAGCACAGGAGAATACAAGGAGGACTAATTCATGGTCCACCTGTTATAGGATTTAGAGAGTGAGGTGGAAGTATTCACAACTGATTTTGGTGTAATGTGATAAAAACTATATATTTGCACACATATAAAGCACACGATTATGGTAGTAGATATGAGCTTCTTTGTTCCTAATGGTCTGATTTTATTCTTCTCTCTTTTCTTTCTGAAAACTCTGTTCACCCCATTACAGATGCTAGGGTTACAAAAGCATTTAATTAATACATAAGATATAATGCAATATATTTTGAAATATGGACTTATTTCATGTACCATTAAAAAAGAAGAGAATATGACTCATTAAACTAAGCAAATTCATTGATTGTAAGATGGATCACAATTCTTGATATGTTAAAATGTGGGGGAGAAAAGTGTGTTTTTCAACCAACAAAATATAGTATTTGAGATTTTCATCCTGCCAATGTTCTCTGTGTTATTGTTGTAATCTGTAGCTCCACGACCATGACCCAGTCCACTCAATGTTCTAAGCTTTAGTTAGCCCCCAAGTCTCATGCATGTAATATTGCATTCTGATGACATTTACTTACTGCAAGATCTTAGATGATTAAATTCAGCTGTAAAAATTTTATTTTATTTTATTTTTTATTTCCTGTGGTCTCAGAGATCTAGAAGCACTACATACTTAGAAAATCAAGGGAAATAATAGGGATTAACACTGACTTTTCTTCATATTGTCATTCCTGTTTGTGGAGCAGAATTTCATGGAAGATATACAGGCCTACTCCACGTTATTGTGTTTAGCAAATCCTGTCTTTTGAAATAAATTTCAGATTTGAAGAAAGTTTATCAGTGCTGTTTTTTCTAACAGCATGTGCCCCCTTCATGTCTCTGTGTCTCATTTTGGTAATTTTCACAATATTTTATTATTAAAATATTTTATTATTTTTATTAAATCTATTATGGTGCCCTCTGCTCAGTGATCTTATATGTTACTGTTGTAATTGTTTTTGGCCACCACAAATCATGCTCATGTAAGAGAACAAATTTAATTGATGACTATTTGTGTGTATTCTGACTGTTCCACCAATGGGCCCTTTCCATATCTCTCTCCCATTCCTTAGGACTCCTTATTCCCTGAGACACAACAATATTAAGCCAGCTAATACTCCTATAATGACTTCTAAGATTTACAGTAAAAGGAAAAAGTCATACACTTCTCACTTTAAATCAAAAGCTAGAAATGGTTAAGCTTACGTTTTGGGAGGAAAGCATATAGAAAGCTGAGATAGGCCAAAAGTTAGGCCTCTTGTGCCAGTTGGCCAAGCTGTGAATACAAAGGAAAAGATCTCAAAGAAAATTAAAAGTGATACTCTAGTGAACACACAGATGATAAGAAAGTGAAACAGCATCATTGCTTATATGGAAAATACTTGAGTGGTTTGGATACAAAAGATCAAGCAAAGCCACAGCATTCCCTTAAGCTAAAACCTATTCCTGAGCAAGGTCCTCAGTTCTTCAATTCTATGAAAGCCGTGACAGATATGAAAACTGCAGAAGAAAAGTTTGAAGCCAACAGAGGTTGGTTCATGAAGTTTGAGGAAGCAAGTCATCTCTGTAATACAAAACTGCAAGATAAATTAACCAGTATGGATGGGAAAGCTGCAGCAAGTTATCCAGAAGATCTGGTTATGGCCATTGGTGAGGGTGGCTACACTATACAACAGATTCTCAAACTGTTGAGATAAAACTGCTTTCTGTTGGAAGAAGATTGATAAACTGCTTTCTGTTGGAAGAAGATGTCTTCTAGGACTTTCATCAATAGAGAGGAGATGTCAATGCCTGACTTCAAAGCTTCAAAGGACAGGCTGACTCTCTTCTTAAAGACTAATACAGCTGATGACTTGAAGCCAGTTCTCAACCATTGCAGAATTTCTAGAGCCCTTAAGATTTATGCTAAATCTACTTTGCCTGTGTTGTATAAATCTAACAACAAAGCCTGGAAGACAACGTTTATAGCGTGGTGTACTGAGTATTTTAAGCACACTGTGGAGACCTGCTACTCAGAAAAAAAATTCTTTCGAAATATTACTGCTCATTGACAATGTATCTGGTCACCCAAGAGCTCTTATAGAGATACACAAGGAGATAAATGTTTTCATACTTGTTAATACAGCATCCATTTTGCATCCCATGGCTCAGGAAGTAATTTTGACTTTCATGTCTTGTCATTTAAAAAATAAATTTTGTAAGGTTATAGCTGTCATAAATAATATTTCCACTTATAAATCTGGGTTAAAGGAAATTGAAAACCTTCTGGAAATGATTCACCATTCTTTATGCCATTAAAAATGTTCATGATTCATGGGAGGAGGTCAACATATCAACATTAACTTGGAAGAAATTTATTCCAGTCTTCATTGTTGACAGTAAAGGGTTCAAGATTTCCCTGGAGGAAGTAACTGCAGATGTGATACACATTGCAAATGTGACTGGATTGCTACATTCTTGTAATAAAATTTAAATAAATGAGCAGTTGCTTTTAATGGGAAAGCCAAGAAAGTGGCTTCTTGAGATGGAATCTACTCCTGCTGAAGATGCTGTGAATATTGTTGAGATGACCACAAGGAATTAAGAATACTAATAAACTTAGTTGATAAAGCAGGGGCAGGGTTTGAGAGACTGACTCCAATTTTGAAAAAAGTTCTATTGTGGGTACAATGTTAGCTAATGACATCACATGCTATGTGGAAACCTTTTATGAGAGAAAGTTAATTGATGGAGGAAATTTGTTGTGTTATTATAAGAAATTGCCACAGCCACCCCAACCTTTTCAACCACCACTCTGATCAATCAGCAGCCATCAATATCATGGCAAGATCTTCACAGTGAACAGATGGCAACACAATGAACGCTCAAATGGTAGCAATTTCTAAACAATAAAATATTTTAGACATAATGCTACCACATACTAAATAGACTGCATAACTACAGTGTAGTTTTTTTAATATGCACTGGAAAACCAAAACATTCATGTGACTCACTTTATCACAATATTTGATTTGTCATGGTCTTCTGGAACCAAACATACACTATCTCTGATGTATGTCTGTAGTCTCTCTCTCTCTCTCTATATATATAGACTGTATATATATAATATATGTATATTTTATATATACATATATATCACCATAAGAGATTAATAAAATATTTTTAGGCATATTTTTGCCATTGTCCAATGATGTATTATGTGGAAGTCCACTTATACAACAAATATTTATTGAGTACCTGTATGTGCCAAGTATTATATTAGATGTTGGGGATCTATTAGTGAACAAAATAGTCAAAGATCTTGGTCTTTATCAAATTCATACTCTACTTAATGATATATAACTCTTCAACAAACAAAGTATGTTTTAGTATGGGTCATATTTTTGTGCCAAACTTTTGGTATGTGTGTGTCTGGGATCAAAGTATCAAGTTTTCTTTTCTTTTTTTTTTTTTACTTATAAATATTGAATAATGACTAAAGAAAAAGGAGTCAAAGTATTGTGAAATGAAGGTTGAAGAGAAAGCAAACATTAAAATAGTCCAAGAAGGATAGATTAAGAAATATAACAAAAACATTTTTCAAGTAGACTGTGAATAATTGCTAGTTTTAAAAAATCAAATTGGGGCGGCTCCTGTGGCTCAGCGAGTAGGGCGCTGGCCCCATATACCGAAGGTGGCGGGTTCAAGCCCGGCCTCGGCCGAACTGCAAAACAAAAAAATAGCCGGGCGCTGTGGCGGGCGCCTATAGTCCGAGCTACTAGGGAG
>CAUYON010127522.1:0-40106 GCA_963573935.1 Arctocebus calabarensis | reverse complement strand
CGGGTCAGGGGCTCACGGCCGGCCTGCGGCCGCCGCCTCACCTTTGCAGTTGAAGCCGGCAGGGTTGTGGTAGTCGAGAGCCGTCAGCTTGCGTCGGAACATGGTCCCCGCTTCTCGCTCTGGTCCCCGGGCCTCGGCCGGGAGATGAGAAGCGACGGGGAGCAGGCGGCGCAGGTGGGGCGACGCGGCGAGGGGGCGGGCTGGCGCCGCGACGCTCCGGAATGACAGCGGCCTGCACCAATCATCGCTTAAGGACGGCGGACCGCCCGGGAAATGCACACCAATCACGGCTCTGGCCTGTAAGGCGGGGCCACGGCGTGGCACGTCGACGCTCAAATAAACTTTATTGTCAGCGTCTCAGTGTACGGCAGGCAGAAGGCGGCTGGGATGCGCGGTGGTTTCCTGCCGGCTGGGTACAACGTGCGGAAAACAAGTGTATAGAGCTTTTCTGCTATCAGCTCTACCGCTCGTTGGTTTATAGAATTACGGTTTAATACTTTGAGTGTAGTCATTCATTCCCTTATTTATTGCTCCGACATAATAAGTGCTCTTCTAACGTTGCTAAGACAAAGACTAAAAATAAAAAGCAACGTCCCTGTAGTAAGGTGCTTTCAGACTAGTTGGGAGTGAGTCACAGATAAACGTAACACTGCGGTATTGTCTGGTAGTTACAGATATCACTGGCCTTTGAGTGAAGCCAGCCACTGGGAGTCATCCCTTACTCCCACCAACCTCAGGCAGGAGCCCCGCCATTCTGCTCTCCTAACTCAGTGCACTCACCACCTCCCTGATCTCACTAACTACCGAGTGGCAAAGCCTCATCACTTTGCTTAATCTAATTATCTAATTTCTTAAGGCCTGCTCCAATCCACTGCCCCCATATAAGTGATTCTCTAAAGCAAAAACCTGCCCATAACTGTTTCTACTTAGGAAGCCTCCTAGACAATATTCAAACCTCTCTTGTGCTCTTAAGACCCTTTATGAGCTTTCCAGAGGCAGCAGTGAACAAGACAGACCAAGCCCCACTTTCATGGAGCCTAAAAGGCTAATGAGGGAAATAAACAATTAACAAATAAACAAGTGCGAACTATGGCTTGAAGGCGGTGAGGTGTTCACCATGCAGTCGAATTTTGAGGGAAGTGGATTTAGAAAAAAATGGAAGTGGAAGGCAAAGAAATGAACACCACGGCCCAGAGGGGCAAGGACCTGGGGGTTGAAGGGTGGGAAGGAATGACAGCTGATGAGACTATAGCCAAAGACAGGCATCCAATCAAGAAAAGCTATTGAAGTTCTTGAGGTAAGCCAACTATATATGTTTTGTTGCATCTCAACACAATTTTAATTAAACAGTGTGCTTAGCATCTATAGGGCATAGAAATGAATAAACTATAGTCTATTTTCAGGAAGTTTAATAACAAATACAGATGTATAAATAAACACAATCCAGAGTTAGAAAGTGATAAGTGAATTAATGGGAAGTGCGAAAAGTGTACTAGAAGGCCAGAATAATAGTTTTAAGGGGGCACTACACGATAATATATATTTTGCAATAAATAAAAAATAAATAAATAAAAAAAATTCAAGAGTGTCACATTTCTGACAAAATTTGATTAAAGATGCAGCTGTAGTCACATACTGTGGTGTGTTCTAGTTACAAAATTAATGAAATACTAGCTTGAAAAATAAGAAAGAAATGAACCTAACAAGGAAAATAAAATAATACATATAACTGCAAATAATTCACGTCTTTTAAAAAATGGAAAAGCAGCTTTTACCATTTGTTTTCTAGAATTGACCCTTCAATGCAAAAAACAAAGTTGTTTGCTCCTGCCCACGTTGTCAACCACTTGAGGCTGTCTCCTGGTCATAAGCTTTGGCTGTCCCCAGTGGGGAGGAGAGGTTGGAGGAGATTCAGACACAGAATGTTGAAGGGACCCACCAGACTTGGGCAGCAGATAAAAGAAATATTGTAAAACAAGTGCAGCATATTATAAATATTCAATCTATTTAAAAAAAATTTTTTTAAACCCCTGTCTTTTTTTCCCTCTGAATTGAAAGGAGTCAAACTGGCCTATCCTACATGAACTGTCTAAGAGGAAGTGAATTGTAGACAATCCTATTTCTGAAAACCAAGTCCTCTATGCACTGCAAGGATAGGATATCAACTCTTATTATCCAGTGAGTGACGCTCCCATCTAAGTGTTGATTGGGGGTTGTTAGGCCATCTAACCATCTGTTGATTTATTTAACAAAGTTTTTAAGTGTCAACTGCATGCCAGTTGACGTGACCCACCACCAAGGTGAGTGGTGTATTGCACTTTTATATTTATTTATTTATTCATTTTTTTTTTTTTTTTTGAGATGGAGTCTCACCTTGATGCCCTCGGTAAAGTGCTGTGTCATCATAGCTCACCTCAAAGTCTTGGACCCAAGTGATCATCTTGCCTCAGCCTCCCAAGTAGCTGGGACTATAGACGTCCACCACAACGCCAACTATTTTTAGAGATGGGGTCTCACTGTTGCTTAGGCTGGTCTCAAACTCCTGAGCTCAAGCAATCTACTGGCCACGGCCAGTCAGAGTGTATTTTTTTTTTTTTTTTGAGACAGAGACTCTCTCTGGATAGAGTGCTATGGCATCATAGATTACAACAACCTCAAACTCTTGGAGTTGAGCAATCCTCTTGCCTCAGTAGCTGGGATTAGAGGTGTGCACCACTATGCGTGGCTAGTTTTTCTATTTTTAGTAGAGACAAGGTCTTGCTCTTGCTCAGACTGGTCTTGAACTCCTGAGCTCAAGGGATCCATCTGCCTTGGCCTCCCAGAGTGCTAGGATTATAGCTGTGTGCTACCGTGCTCAGCCAGTGCTTTTAGATGGAATTCAAATTTCAGTATCCATAGACAAATTTGTCCTGGAACACCCATGCCCATTTGCTGACTGGATGCTTTGATGCCACAAGAGTGTTGTTGAATAGATGCAGTGGAGACTGTATGGCCCACTAACCCTAAAATGTTTGCAAGATAATATATGGTGTGAGAAACGTAGAGCTGGAAATTTCAGCATTAAGCAGGTCAGCACATTATCAGGAAAGACAATCATCAGAGGTACAAGCTGCTCTTTGAAAGTTATTTTCATGGCTTGTAACATTTTTGAAAGTCTTAGCAATTTTACCAGATGTCTTTGTTCAAATTATCCTTCCAAAGACAGTGAGAAGAACAAGTTGGTAACACTTAAAGATGTCCACAAAGCTATCTGTAATGCACACAAAAATAAATTTTATATTCTAATGAATGTTATCAACTGAACACCGTCGTGAAATCAGATCTTTTTGAACAAGTTGTATAATGCAGAAAGGTCTCCCTACTGGAGGAGTCTCCTGAAGAGAGAACATCTCCTTCATTTGTTTCTGAGACTCTTTTTTGTTAAATATGAAGAATAGCTATTTTGTAAAGACAGGTTCTGGAATTCCATGATTTAGTATTAAAAGCAAAAGGCAGAAATGGAGTAGGAACAGACAGGCATCTACAGTCACACAGGGAACATAAGGCATTGCCCTTCCACTTCTGAAATCACAGGGAGAAGCTTGCTTACCAGTAAAAACAGCACAGAGGAAAACGGAGGCAAGAGGAAGAGGGGCCGTTCCCAGAGACATCTACTGGGCAGCTACATGCAACTTTCTAGATACGCCAGTCAATAAATTCCTTTTTGTGCCTGAGCTAGATTGATTTGAAGTTTGTCACTTACAACTGAAATGGTCCTAACATGAGGACAAGTTCTAGAGATTTAAAAGGAATGGTCCACAGATTTGGTGGGACTCAGCGTAAACTGAGGTTGAGACGGATGGCTTGAAGGGAAGCTGGAAGCTCAGGCAGCAGCTAGGGGATGATGAATGAACCCCATGGAGAGAAAGGGGTCCTGCTAGGAAGGAACCAGTGTCTAGAAGCTGAGGAACCTGGTTCTGGACCTGTGCAGTTTAAAGCGATGGTAGCTGTAGCCTGTAGTCACTCCCGAGGTGCCTGGAATAAGTGGGCACAACTAGAAATGCCCACTGAGGAGCCGTCAGCATGACTCCGTAGTTGAAACCATTATAGGGAGTTCCTCGAGAAAACAGGGAACAAAAGGAGGGCTGAGACTGCCTCTGAGAAAAACCTGGTGTTCAAACCTGGGGATAGGAGGCAGAGTGGTGTGGGAAAGTGGGCAGGGGGACAAAGAGAACAATGTGTAGCGTCCCCAAAAGGTCTAAGAGAGCAGAGGGCTTGGAGAGGCAGGGCTGGGAGGGGAGCAATAGAATAACATTGAGATGATGGAATTCTGTGGGTGCTTCCCCGAAAAATTATGGAAAAGCTATTTCCAAATCCTCGAAGGCAGTTGATGAGGAGGGCAGAGATGGTGACATCATACGCTATGGACTGACATCCCAACGAGAGCCAACTGCTTTCCTGACCTCCTGTGCGTCTCCCCTGCCCTCCGCATCTCGTGAGCCTTCAGACATGCCAGACGCTGGAGATAAATGATGGAGACAGACGTGCCCGAAGGAGAGGGATCTACAGGAAAGGACCTGTGGTAGACAGGGTGCACAGAGGAGACCTCAGATATTCTATACTCTTTTTTTTTTTTTTTTTTCAGTTTTTGGCTGAGGCTGGGTTTGAACCCACCACCTCTGGCATATGGGGCCAGCGCCCTCTTCCTTTGAGACACAGGCACCGCCCAGATATTCTATAATGTTATCTGAGTTCTAAAATGTGACCTGTTACTGGATTTCCAAAGGAGAGAAGGGGGAACAGCATGGGCAAAAGCAAGAGCAAAATGGCTCTTTGTCAGGGCTGTGTCCTGAACAATCAGGTCCAGAGGCTGTGAGCCAGCAGGGTGGGTGAGGGACACTGATGGAGTGGAGGGACAGCCCAGCCAAAGTCTGGAGGCCATGGTGAGAAGCAGGGACTTTATCTATGCTCAAGAGAAAGCAGTTGAAGGTTTGACATGGTGACAAGCTGAGACCTGGTTGTAAGATCCTTCTGGTCATGGGGTGGAGAACAGAATGTAGCTGGTAGACCAGTTTAGGAGGCTGTCATGGTGGTCAGATGAGCGGCAATGTCAGTGGCTCACCCTGTGTCATCTGGTAGCGTAATGTATTGCTGGAAATTGCACTTCACCCCCTTTTCAGCCTTCACCTGGGCGATTGAGAACCATCCTATGAGCTTTTCACCTTCATGACTCCCACTGACAGCTCAGCATTGCAAGGAGAGTGGGACAGGTATTTGGATAATCTTTCAATTATAGAAAAATACATTCTCAGGCTGGGAGAATGAGCACATTCGAAAGAAAGGAAGAGATATAGGTGCTATCGGTCAAGACATCCTTCCTAGCTCCACCATTGTGACTCTTCATTCAAACAGGTATCCCTATTCCCAAAGAGATGCTGGCCTCAGTTCCTGTCCTAGGTTCAGAAAAACCACATCTTTTCTCTTAAAAAGTTCCCTGGGGAATATTATAAATGTGCTACTATATTGGGATTTCATAGTAAAGAGGAAAAATTTTGTTTATATTCATTTCTACTTGAACACTTTCTCTTTATTTTTGATGTTTGCTGGGTCATTCCTACTTTAGCTTTGGCAAATAAGAACAGCAGCCCCCTGGGCGTTGAGTGCTCAGCATCTAATAGCCAAGGCTGGGCACAAGTATTAGCAAATTGCAAGGAAAAGCCATCTCTGTCGCCTTTTCCTCTCCAGCTGCAATCATGTGGAGTTTCCCTGATGGCACAGCTGGAACCTGAGACCCAACCTCCTTGGTCCCAATAATGACTATGTAGGAATAAATAATTTAGATTGTTTTTTTTTTCTAGACAGACCCCCAAGCTGTCATCCTGGATAGAGGCTGTGGCATCACAGCTCACAGCAACCTCCAATTCCTGGGCTCAAGGGAGTCTCTTGCCTCTGCCTCCCAAGTAGCTGGGACTACAGGTGCTCACCAAAACGCCCGGCTATTTTTTGGTTGCAGCCGTCATTGTTGTTTTCATGGGCTCAGGCTGGATTCAAACCCGCCAGCTCAGATGTACGTGGCTGGCGCCTTAGCCCGTTGAGCCACAGGTGCTGAGCCAATAATTTAGATTGTTAATGAGGATTTGCGTAAATTCCCCTAAGAGCGCAATTTTCTGGCAGTCTTGGACTTCAGAGCTCCGTGGAGTGAGTGTTTCTTAAACTGCTGCCATTTTTATCCTCTTCCTTCACAGTCAGGAAATATTTGGAATTTTGTTTTTAAAAATGTACACAGCTTCTGGTAATGGGGCCTCATTGATAGTGCCCTGGAAAATAAAGTCTGTCTCAGCCCGTTTATTCCAGGCAACATGCACCTAACTTCTGCTTTGAATCTCCTGTCCATGCCTGGTGGAAGAGAAATCATTGTCAATTTATGATGAGTTGTGATCTTTTTTCAGGGGTGGCAACTAAATTCGGGGGATCTTCTACGATTCTGAGGAGTCGGTGGCAGCTGGCAGATCAGTTCGCTGTTCCCATTGGCCCAAAGTGGCTCCTCTAGAATGTTCTCATTTCTGTCCAGTCTTTGGTGGCTGGTGCACGGGTCACTGCTGCACCCACCTCGTGTCCCCCTGAGGCCTGCAGCTTCCCTCAGACATACGGGATACCCCACTGCTCCCGCATCGTCCATAGCAGGAAGTTCATTTCTGTGCCCTCTGTAGCCCAGAACATTAACCTTCCACCACGGTGTGTGTGCAAATGAGCTGCCTGGCCCTGTCTGCCCACCTCTCAATGCTGCACCTCTGGAGACCAAGTGCCCACCATGAGGTTGTGGGAACACATTCACACCACAGCACCCTCCTTTGGGGAGTCTCACGGACTAGGGGTTCCCAAAGGCTGGGCCCTGGACCAGCAACATCAGCCTCACCCAGGAACTCAGTAGAGCTTCAGGGCTCCCCAGCCCCACCTCACTTATTGAATCCAAAACTTCTGGGCCTGGTGCCAGAAAGCTGATGTTTAACAAGCCCTACAGGTGACTCTGATGTGAGATTGAGAACAGGTGTCATGGGGAACATTGTGAGCGAGCCGACCTTGTCTACACAGACGTTCCTGACTCTGCCCTGCCTCCCTTCCAGACCTCTCACTTATCCCTCTCAGCCTCCCGAGTGACAGCTCCAGCCCACCTGCTTTTCCTGCAGCCTGCACACTGTGCCCCCTGAGAGGCAGCCCGCAGGAGAATTGTCCCTGCACACTTCTGCTGTTTCCCAACCTTTCAAGCGCTGACTTGATTCAATCCAGACTGAGAAATAGGCCAAATTACCTTCTCTGTTCTCCTCTGTTCTGTGAGGGGGAAGTTCTTTCCTTTTTTTCCCAAGCACATCCCTCTACCTTGTCCTTGGGCCCCTTCCATGGGGCAGGTGGCCCCCGAGGTTGGTACAGGTACATGTCCTAAGAACCTCTGTCCCTGGAGGGAGAAGCAGGTGGCCGGTGGTGCTCAACTATTGCGAACTGCAGCCTAAGTGTCACAGTTCCCTGCATGGGGCTGTCTTTACCTCTGGTCTCTCTTTTGGTGCTTTCCGCTAGTCCGTGTCTCTGCCATGGCTTTATCTTTCGACCTGTCCATGAAGCCTGAACCTGCTTATCCAACCAGCCTGTCAGAGCAGCTCCGGTTTTGCGTTCCTGGGAGCAGCTGCGTCCTCCATTCCTCACGGCCAACATGGTGCCCTCCACCATCAACCCTCTTGTTCCCGCGCATTTCTCATCCTCGCTAACGGAACCCAAGTCTAATGCAGAAAGCCTTCTCCTCCGCACAGTCAGGGGGTCCCCAAGGCACAGCTTCCTACTTCTTCATCTGAATCGTTCCTTGTCTCACGCTCAGAGCTACTTTCTTGGTGAAAGGCCCCGGCTTTACTATTGAGACCACAGCTTCCGGCTGTTAGTCCATCTGTGTGTCTCACCACTGCAGCTCGAGGAATTCTAAAGAACAGACGAAATCATGGCACTTCCTGCTAACACTTTTGCAGGGGCTCTATACACCTCCAGGGTAATGCCCAATACCTTCTCAGACAAGGCGGGTGACCACCTGGCCTCAGACTTCCTTTCCTTCCTTGTCCCCAGAGCACCTGGACTCCAGCCAGGTGGAGCCCCTTGCCATTCCCAGAATGTGCCAGGAGTTTTCCTGATCCAGCTTCCCAGGATGGCGAGGCCTCCCTGCCATCATCCCTTCCCAGCCTGGTAAATGCTGTCGCCCCTGAGTCCCAGCTTTGACGTCAACTCTGCCCAGGTTTCCCTGATTTTCTCCATATCCAGCTGAGCCTGCACCCTGTGCTCTGGGCACCTCCAGGAGCTTTCTAACAAAAGCCTCTGTAGAGCCCTTGCTTTGTAGGGACTGGGACCCAAGGGGCTGTCTCTCATTCCCTTGGAGTCCTCCAGCCCTATGCAGTGCTCATGTCAGGCCAGCATTGCAGTGTCCTGAAAAGATCACATTCCCTGGCATCCCCCATCATAGCTGCAGTCTGCACATCCCACACACTGAAACAGTCACAAACATGGTTCCATTCACCTTTAACAAAGCAGGCCCAATGCCCTGTTCGGAGTCACCAGGGCCATGGCTCTGCCCTCATCCCCTGGGCCTCCCAGACTGCGCCCATCATCTTATGACATCCCAAACTATTTACTATCCCATCACCTTCTTAGCATCTTTATTAGTCTGGAGACTCTTTCCCTGGAGAAGCAAAGTTGCAAATCTTCATGTTCGTAGTAGGAATCTCTGGAAAATCTCATCAAGTCATCAACAGGCTGTTTGCATTCCTTGACTCACACAGCCTTGCTGTGTCCGCCAACCCTAGACTATTACAGCACAGTCCTCCCTTCCCCACGTGAAAGACCTGCCTTCAACCAAACACCAGTACCTTAATAAGTCAGACCCTCCTCTTCGGTTGAGGGACTGTCAGGCTTCTTTATGATGACAGCTATAAACTCAGCTTTGCCTTACCAACAAGTTGTTTGGGGCACCAGAATTTAGCAAGGCTTTACTTATCTGGGCCTCTCCTGCTTACCAGGGTACTTCTGGTTTGCATGCGAAGAGAGTTCTGCAGTGAAGAAGTTCTGTATCCTGGGGGGGGGAGGGGTAATGCCGTTAATGCCCATATACTGTGAAAAACTCCCACAGAGATCATATCCAAAGTGCTTTTGTCTCTTAATCAAAATTTACCTTTGGGCTGGTGCTCTGCACACCTGTGGTCCCAGGTAGTGGGGAGGCTGAGATGGGAAGATGCCTTAAGCCCAGGGTTTCAAGACAAGTTAGAGTGATATAGCAAGACCCCGTCTTTAAAACGACCAAACAAGCCAGCAAGCCAACCAACCACGAAACCACCTTTGGCTTCTTCCTGGCAGCAGAGCGATTGGCCCAGGGAAGAGACGTTGTGGGCTGTGTGAGAACCGACCAGCAGAGGGAGCTCTTAAGAAAGAAGAGCCATTTGCAGGCGTTCCGGCAGGGACTGGCAAATTCCCACACAGGAGGCACCACTTAATTTTAATGATTGTAATTAATGGTAAATGAGAGGGGATTCCACAGGACATAAACCGGAGCAGCCACGGAGCATTAGAGGTGCCAACTGTGGGCAACCCGGTGGAGAAGCTTTCCAAAGTGGTGCTTACACCAGGAATCTGGGCCTGGGTACCAGGACTCTGGAAGTCATAGAATTTCCCTCAAGTAATCCCAACCGGTTGGCATTTAGGATATGCCATGTTGAAATCCTGCTGAACTCCTCACTCTGGGGTTTCTGGGAAAGCATTCTCAAAGAGAAAGTGACTCTAAGCCGGGAGTTGCCAAACTTTTTCTGTAGAGGGCCAGATAATGGGCATTTTCACTTGGCATGTGGTATGGTTTCTGTCACTTCCCAAACCTGCCCTTATACCTTCAGAACAGTCATAGAAAATGCGAAGTGAATGTGTGTGGCTGTACCCTAATGGAAATCTGTGAACACTGATATTTGAATTTCATATAATTTTCACAGGTCACAAAATAGCATTAAAAAACAATTTTTTTAATTATTAAAAAAGGTAAAAACCATTATTAGCTCTTAAGTTATATAAAAAACCAGCCAGATTTGGGCCGTGGGATGTGGTTTGCCAGCTCTTGCTCTAAGCCAGCCCTCAGCCCAGCCTTTAAACTCCCATCTACAATGTCTGCATCTCCTTGGGAGAATATCTTTGTAAATTCTTCTCCCTGGGGCCATCTAGAAATAGTCAGTCCTGTAAGACGGATGAAGGAACCAAAACATCGCATTGAGGTTCTAGTGAGTCCACTGTGGAGCAGAGAACTGCTAAAAATTCCAGACTGAGTCCAGGAGTGAATACAAACACATTCTTAAGGGTCAACACAACTAACTGCTCTTTCTGGTGTGAATAAGGACTGCAAAATGCATTTCTTGCCAAGGAGGTCCTCCTGTATTGGCATCAAATTAGGGGAGAGAATGAAGATACATAGGGATTTGGACCCAAACTGGATATCAGTTGAGATTTTGAACATGTGACTTAGCTTCTGTAGCTTCTGTTGCCTTTTCTGTAATTTGAGGGCCTTTTATTACCTGATGGAGCTTTAGGAAGGATGTCAAGAACCTGAAACACACCAGGCAGTAGATAAATTGTACTAGCTTTTATTAAGTAATAGGTGAAGATGACTCCTAAGAAATGTCTATGTCTACCTATAAAAGAACCAGGGTACAATCTGTTATTAGTGTGTTATGTAATAGGAATGGTTTGCAAGATCCTTGATCTGGTTCTACTACAGGGCTAGATAACAAACGAAAAGACAAATAAATCTGGTTCCACTTGAGGGCTGAAAACAGATCTCTGAGAGTGTCATAGAGGGAACAGCCTGAAAAGGGGTAAAAATGTTTGCTGTCTTTTTACAACTCCCTCACTCTTTTTGGCAATTAAAATCTGCATCCCTGCCTCAGGCCAGAGCATCCTTTGTCTTTTGCACTGCAGGAGATGCTCAATGGAACTGTCTAGGCAGAAGTCATGAGACTGTCTTTGCAGGAGGTAGAACTGATCAGAGCCATCAACTGTAGTTAAACAACAGTACCCTAAAGCTGAAAACCCACCCTTTAAAAGCTCCACATTTCTGATTATAAACGGGAAAATTGGCACTTTGGGACAGGAGGCTGCCATCTTCCTCATTTGCCAGCAAATTAATAAACTTCCCTTTCCTTCTCCTCAAACCACTTGTCCTTGTTCAGAGACAAGTGCTGAGCTTTTGGTAACAAGAGCAGAGTACACAGCAAGTTGTTCTTTTTCTAACTTATTTAGCTTAGATCATTACCTGGCACTTGGAGAATCAATTGTAAGGCAAAACCTGTACTTCAATGGAAAACTATGTATTGTTTAAAGTATAGTCCTCTGAGTTATCTAATTCTGATTCTGTGGGAGCTCTGTGCCTTTTGTTGTTTTAAGCTATTTTATAACTGTACGTTGTAGATAACTGACAGCAATGCAAACTAATTATTGCTTTAGAAACGTGACTAAATTCTGTTTACCAGAGGCCCCACCGACTTGTGAAAGGAGCTAGTTTTGCATCCTTTTGCAAATTCATTTCAATATTCTTGATCTACAAATGTCTCTCTCTCTCTCTTTTTTGTGTGTGAGACAAAGTCTCACTTTGTCACCCATAGTAGAGTACTGTGATGTCATTGCTCACAGCAACCTCAAACTCTTGGGCTCAAACGATTCTCTTGCTTCAGCCTCCCAAGTAGCTGGGACTACAGGTGCCTGTCACAACATCTGGCTATTTTTTTTTTTCCTAGAGATGAGGTCTCAGTCTGGCTCAGACTGTCTCCAACTTGTAAGCTCAGGCAATCCACCTGCCTCAGCCTCCCAGAGAGCTATGATTACAAGTGTGAGCCACTGCACCTAGCCTACATCTCTGCTTTTTAACTTTTATTTTGGCCAGTTGTAACATCTGCCTGGTTTCCTTATTAATAATGAATTAAATAAAATCTTTAACATTTGTCCATTTAACACCTGTATGAAGATACTGATTTTACCCGTTTTTGGTGGAAAATTAACTTTTAATATGTTATAAAATTGTGAAATTGAATTCAGGAAAGTTTTCCTGTAAAATATTTGAGTGGCATTCTTGGGGACAATCTGAAACAGCTTCATCTTGCCACTGTGAATCGTCTCTTTGCAGTGGTATTCATGACTGAACCACTAAATAGCTATGTGATTTTGAAGGACAATTAAATTTTCCTATCTGCGAAATAGGGAGTTGAACTCAAAGACATTTCCCAAGCGCGCTGGAGCAGCTTTCCCAGGGTGTGTGTGTACAGCACCTGTGCAGGGCTTCTGTTCCACAGACATGGCATATTGCCGGAGCAGGGGCAGGACAAAGGGAGGCCCAGTATTCTTTTTCCTAAAGCAGCTCTAGGGGAGTCCTCAAAACTGCATCTGCAAGGGTCTTTGTCCTGAGTTTCTTTCTTGATGATTTTTCTCAAATCTTGTCTTGGAGCGTGAAGCTGCTGGAAACCTTGGCCGCTACTCAGATGACCCTGCCTCTAACCTCTGGAGGGGCACTGGGCTCCCAGATGACAGAGAAGCAGTTGTGAGAACAGTCAGAAGAAAAGGAGGAGATGATTCTCTCCTGAAAGTCCTGAAAAGAAATAAACTTAATAGCTTTCCCTGTTATCATCGTGTTTCTTGGGTTTCTTTGCACAGATTCCTCAATTCCAGGAAATCTCTTCTGTGCAAGGTGAACTTAGAAGCTACTGCTGACCCTTTCTAGGTACCACCTGGCCACAGTGGAGAGTGAGGATTGACAAGAAGAGCTCACGGATTTCTTCGTTCCAGAGCAGTAGTGCAGAGATTTGAAGTCTGCAAACCATCTGCTTATTCTCCACCTATGAACTGACTCAGAACTTTCATTCTAGCCTCTGCCTTTCCTACTTGTATCAATTTACATTATGGGATAGCCTGTGGGGTTAGCTCTTGGGAATCAAGACACATGTGGGTTTGTCGCCTTGATCTGCCTCTTTGCAGCAATGAGAATTTGGGGGAAACCTCAGCCTTCCCACACCTCAAATTCCTGATCTACAAAACAGGCGTGAGTTAACTTGAGCTCCTCGCAAAGCAGAGCCTGAGTCAAGGACATGGATGAGGATAGTTCACTAAGGGTGGGGGTGAAGGGGATCCCAGGAGGTAGAAATGTAGGAAGAGAGAAAATGAGGCAGATTTAGGCAAGAATAAACAAGATGGCCTATTTTGGGGCTGGCTGCTGTTGTGGGAATTAAGACTCACTTCTGGTAGAGATCCTCAGAGAAACCATATAAAATGTGCCCAGAATCATCCTCGGAAGTGGGGGAGCCTGAGACATCGCTCCAGACTCTCCTCCTCAGTAGCTGAGGAGTGCCCTGGGGACACTAATTTCCTCTGGGAAGAATGAGCTTGCAGAGACCTCTCCACTGCAGCTGTTGTTGAAATCAGAAGTGGGTCATGGATGTGTCAGGAGCATGGATGTGTCTGCTACCGGAGAGCAAATAACGTCTGTGTTGTGGGGTTCCCATTGCTGTCTGGTCAAGGTTTGGCCTTGTGCCTGGCACAGAGTTAAGCACTTCCTGAGCGTTCCTTTTGGGCTGCGGCAACTGGGTCGTCATCATCATGACCATCATCACTGCACGAGAGTGAGTGACCGAGAGACAGGGGTGAGCAGGTACCTGAGAGGATTCCACTTTGACAACTATTTCCTCGTCTGCTTCCTCCAGTAAACGGAGCTCCTGGAAGGCCGGCGCCCTGCAGCCTACCCTGGCACCCTGCCTCCAACACAGCAAACAGGGAGCCGTTGGGGGCGACAACAGGGCAGCTGGCATTGAGAGGAAAGAGACTTTTTTGTTAGACTGTCTCACTATGTTCCCCTCAGTAGAGTGCTGTGACGTCACAGCTCACAGCAACCTCCAACTCTTGGGCTTACACGATTCTCTTGCCTCAGGCTCCCAAGTAGCTGGGACTACAGGTGCCGGTCACAATGCACAGCAATTTTTTTTTCTTTTACAGCTGTCTTTGTTTAGCTGGCCCTGGTGCATGTGGCTGGCTCTGTAACCAATGTGCTGCGGGCTGAGCCAAGAAAGAGACTTTTACTACCTGAAGTCATTTATAGATAACATGGGGCTTGAAAGACGAGATGCCATCCCTGCAGCGGGAACATCATGGGCTGCAGCGTGGACAGGGGAACAGGGCTGTGGCAGGGCCAGGGCCGGGGTGGGGTGGGGGGAGCGGACAGAGGGTTTGGAAGATGAGACAGGATTAGCAGGGTGCAGCCTGGCTCTCCCCGGCTTGGAGAACCAGACAGTTGAGGGTGGACCTGGTGTGCTTGAGAGCGCCCTGGTTTCTGAGCAGGGTGAGAGTGGAGGTGACACTGTCAATCTGGCCCTATGTGATTGGCACCAGCTGTTTCTTGCCTTTAAACTTTTGTTGCTCCTTTTCTAGTAAAAGGACTTCATGTCCCTTAGAGTTGCTGTTCTGCCTGTGGGGACACAGTGATTTCCTCTATTCACCTGGGCACAGGAACCAGATCCAGCCCACAAGGGTCTCGGGAAGTGTTCCAGGGATACGTTCAGGGACTTTCCTGGTGATTGCTGGACTGGTGAGATGGAAGCCTGGAACCGCAGACGGAGAACCCAGCGCCACGGAGGAAAGCAGGTCCCCGCGACAGTGACACCCGGTGGCAGCGCTGAGCACTGCAGCCTGCTGCGCTTGAAGGGCCCATCTCGGGCAGCGACAGCTCCACCTGTCAGCCACTTATAACCGGGCAATCCTGGGGGCTGAACGCAGGGGCGGGGCGTGGCCGCGGCGGGAGGAGGTGGGAGTCAGGGTGGCCGGGGAATTGGGACACCGGCAGGGAGGACATGAGCTGGCGAGCTGGCAAGCGGAGAGGCGAGCGGGCTGACGGGTCTCCCTTCAAGGTCAGGGCGAGTGGCGTCTGCAGGCTCTGTGTCAGCTCTTCCGCTTGTTCCACTTGATAGCATGCAGTGGTGAGGGGACTTCTCCAAGGGGCCACGGGGCCCGCTGTGGTTCCTAGCTCGTGTCAAATGGGCTCTTGCCCACAGAACTGAGGTCGCGGGCACTTTGTCCCCTCGGGGTGGGGGCGCAGCGCCCCCTCCCGGCTTTCCCCGCCATTGACGCGGAGAGACCGCGAGCGCTCTCGGGGCCCTTCATTAAAATACATCCTGCCCGAGCCTCCTGTTCCTAAATTGAAGAAAATGTAGATTTGGGGCAGAACCGAAGGGAAAGGGATTTCCCTTGGCAAATAATTTGCAATTTGTGGATTGGAGCTGACCCAGCTCCAATTCCCTCTGTCATTGTGAGCGCCGTCCGCAGTGCCACCAGCTTATTAAAGCATGAGAGCTGGAGGCGCCCTGCTCACCGCGTCCCTGTCCTGGAGTAGCGGGATTCTCGCGCATCAGAGGAAGAGCGGATACCTGCGACCTGTTTGTGCCTTTCCTTTGGTGGCATGAGTGGTCCCCAGACTATGGCATGCAACAGAATACGTGTCTTGAGGAGTCTCTGCCAGAGATTCTGAATTAATGAGGGACCAGGCTCTGCCTGCAGCTGGGACAGTAGCGTCCATGGAGCCCTGGTGCCAAGTTGCTCCCCTTGGTGGCTCAACCCTAGGAGATTTTGTGTCCTTAATTTTTTTTCAACTGATATTGGCATAATTTGAAGGACATTTGGCGTCTTTTTTGACCAAGAAAATCTCTGAGAAGCTGCTGAAGCCAGGTTGTAAGCATTTATTGTCTCCCGTATTCTTTTAAAATGATGGACAGCTTATGGAAAGCATAAGCTTACTGTGTTCCTTTTTTTTCTTTTTCATAAAGGAAAATGCCCTGCGGCATACTCACAGCAAGTTAAAGTGCAAATACAGCTCATCTTTCTTTCTGCATGGCCCAAGTGGTGGAGCCGAGGGTGCCCCCTCCCCACCCCATCTTTCTCAGCCCCCAATCGAGGTCTGTACCTGAGACACAGACACACAGGGAGAAAGGCGTTTAAAGAGTGTTATGCGATTTTTTTTTTCTTCCCTAGGCCATCTTTTTAAAGAAAATCAATGGATTCCTATTTTTCCATCTCTTTGTATTATCAGATCCTCCTCAAAACTACCCGTGGAATCAGTGGCTGAGGTGGTCCCTCTGCCTTTTCAAAGAACTTGCATATAACATGGTCTGAAAATTCCATTTATTAAAACACATCGTCCAAGGGGGATGAAAACGTGCACATCACATTCAGGTTTTCTTGCTTTTACATCTCTGCATTTCCCTCTCTTTGTAAGACACACACCATAGATCTTGTACAGGAAAAAGGCAAACAATTCTTGGGCTGTGAAACATTAATATATAAGTAACAATTCATCAATTCCAGGAGCAGCTAGAAACAAATAGTAGGAAAGAAAAAGTACAAAAATCTCTTAAGGTAGCATGCTATATTTTCTCAAAATTTCTTATGTGAGTATAAGTGTATGGAGAAATAATTTTTCTTGTTTAATTTTTCCTTCGTAGGCAATCTCTTTCAAATATTATTAATGAAATTAGATTCAGATCAAAGTACTTTTGTGCATCCTCTGATTTAAAGGAAACAGTGCTTGGTTTCAAATTATAAAAAAGAACAATTTTTAAACTGGCGTTAATATTGAGGATTTTTTTTTCTGTATCGAGTTCGCATTCTAAATATGAAATTTAACATTACTACTTATTAACTAGTTCCATGGCAGGTTTTCATTACTAACCAGCAAATTATCTACAGAGACTAGGGACTTAAACAAATAAGATGAATTTTCCTATTAGTTATAAAATTGTGCTGGTGAGAATGACTGAATTTCTATAGGAATTAAACTCTTTAGAGACATAAGTAATCAAAAGACTTTCCCCCCTGAATAAGTACAAATACCAATAAGCCAAGACATATATAAAGATTTTAGTATTATAATTCCATAGTGTGAGACATGAAATTATAGAAGGTCCCAAAACATTTTCTGTGAACTTAATTTCAGACGGGCTATCCATTTTCTGCTCTCTTTTTATAAACATGACCACATGCAGTTTGGAATTTCCTTAACTTTTAACCACCAGATCCATATCATGGTGCTTCCTAAAAATTTTGATTTCATCTTAATTGCTCCAAAGATTTAGATTTACATGAGAATATAAAGAGTCCTTCTGGGAAAAGGAAATGCTGTGAATTATGAAAATCATCCAGGCCTTTCAATGATGCCTTCATCACCACCAAAGAGCGCTTTATTCATAGTGGTTTTCGTGAGACCACGTATTCATGTTCCGGCTCATTTTAAAAGTGTGATATGGTTTCAGCTGATTGCACAGTATTACTAAGCTATGATGGTTGTAAAGGAATGCAGTTTAATAAGTACCCTGCTAGGTTTTCCCTCCTAAATTCTTCATTAGCATTTCACTGACTGTAACAAAATCCCCAAATTGGAGAAGAACAGAAGCATCTGGTTAGGAAGTCTATTCACAAATGTTTCAGGGTCCTCTGCTCTCCCACCCCAGCTTTAATCGGATGCATTTATACCAGCATGCCCATGAAGACGCCAAGGACGACCTTGACCACGTCTGTTCTGAAATCTGTCCTTGGCATATTAGGTCTTTTTATTTTCCTTTTCCCTCCCTTTTTACACTTCTGGGTTTTTTTAATAGGAGAGAATGTAGTGGGGTGAGACGAGAATAAAATTAATTGGGAAATGGTCTTTTGGGATTTGAAAGCAAACAAGAAGTAAGGGAGGCTCTCTTTGACTATAGATGACACAGAAAAAAGTGATAAAGCTTCCAAGCCCTGACATTCCCGAGGGAGGCTCCAGCTGCAAGGGCGTTGCAAATAAACACCAGGAGACTCTAACAAACAGGATGGAGAACAAAACAAAAGATTCTATTAGAAGTTTCAGTGAGTGAAGACCCAAGACTATCTCTGTGGGGGCAAAAGACCCTTTTGGGTGGAGCGGGCTGTGGAGACCACATCTGCCCCCAGAGAGTGGCTAGCTGGGGTCCTCCTCCCTAGTGGGTCAGCAGCTGGGCTTCTGAGGATGTGTCACTTTCCCTGGAGCTGTGGGTTTATTTCTTCTGATACTTGAACCACAGAGGGTCATGGTTTTCCTAGCATACAGAGTGTTCTTTTAATCTAGAATTTCTGCTTCAGGGAAAGAGAGAACTTGCTTATACTCTATGATATAAAAGTACTTTCCAGCTCAAGGGACCCTTTGCTCTCCTGATTGGTGGTCACTGTGCTGCCCTGGATCCTGGATTAGCCAAAAAAGAAAAATTGCTTTGGATTCTGGAAAATATTCTGAAGAGATATTTATGCAACTCTTAACTGGGAGGGATTTTAGGCATGGCTAAGGCTCTGGAGTAATCTCAATTTTCAAAATACTGAAATTTTTCCTTCCCAGAATCTTTCCCCTCTCATTTCTTTTTCCAACCTTTTAATAAAACAACAAAACTTCTGAATGGATGTAACATAGGGACATTTTCATGCAGTATTAATCAAAAATTGTCACAAACATATGAAAGCACCAGTCACAACACGTGATTTACCTGTACTTGTGGAGTCGAAGCTATAATGTACAAATGTTAGGAATAGTGATAGGAGAACAAGACAATCGGCATTTTTGGTGGTGGCTGCTAGCCCCGCGAGGACACAGCGCGGGGAACGTCACCCTAAACCATCTGGGGGCTCATCCTGGGAGTTGAATCTTCTAGACAAGTCCAACCTTATCTCCATAGCACTGTGATGGGGAGGCGAGGGAAGGGCGGGGGAAGGAAGGAAGGCACAAAGACTAAACACCAACGCATTAGACCACACCACGGCCACACGGGCCAGCTGGGCTTCTAAAGACAATATGCATTCCAAGAAGGTCAGACATATCTTAGCTCAGGACGGCTGTCTGTTAGAACTTTTATTTTTTTAAATACGAAGCAGAAACATAAGGTTTTGGGGGAGAGATAGAAGAAAAGAAGTGACACCAATTTTTACTTTTGTATATTCCCCTCTCCAGGCAGTTCTGCAGATTTCTTATCTCAGGGTGTGGGTCTGCTCGCGCTCCCGCAGGGGCCCAGCTCGTTAAACATGCATGGCCTGGAGTTGCCAGATGGTTCTCCTTGCTCTCTTCAAATGCTGTGGACTAGAAAGGCGCCCACTTTGCTAAAAACTCTACATCAATGTCCCAGGAGCCCGGAGGCTCTGCAGGCTCCCCACGAAGAATTAAAGGATGGCGCAGAAGAACTTCTTCTCCCTAAACGGGTTTTCTGAGGCCGGGACAGGGGTCAGAAGGGGGTCCTCCTTGGCATGTGCTTCACAGTAGGCCATCAGATCTGCAGCTGCCTTGGAAACCTGCAAAGAAACAACCAGAGCCATGAATGGGGTGCTAAGAGGCAGCCTGGTGTTGTCTGTCGAGGCCCACGCTTTGGAGGCCAGTGGCCTGGGGGTCACATCCTTGCTCCGCCACTTATGTGAAAGTGAAGCAAGATCTTCAACCCCCCACAGGCCTCTGTTCTCTCATCTGCAAAGAAGGAAGCAGGTGGTACTGACCTCACAGGACTGTGGCCAGCAGGTCCGGGGCTAGGATAAGGTGAGTGAGGCCCTTCGGGGCGCTAGATTGGAGGTGGTGGTCACTGCCAGGGTCAGGCAGATGTCCACCCTGCACCTATTCAACCCGAAGCCTCCCTCGGGGCTGTGCGCCCTCATCCCAGCCTGGTCGTGAGGGCTAAATGACATCCTCCTCCGCGCACACCGTTGGCGCCCAGCGCACAGTAAGGCACACAGGTCACTGCTCTTCTGTAGCCGCCTCTCTGCGTGAGGAACTGTCCCAGCGATGCCGTGTGACTTCTCTCCCCACCCAAACACATCAGGAGGCGTCTCTCATGCACAGACTTTATTACATATTTTTACAAATATGAACTATTTAAATGACAGCAAATATAACTATATTTGTTATATAATCGTAATATTGTATCATGGCTCCAGCCAAGCCTTGTACCCTTCATGCTATTTCTCTGGGAGGCTGTCAGTGACTTTGGTGACACTGTCAGCCCTCAGGATCTCTCTGCAGCTCCTTATGGGGAGTCACCCAAGTTCCTTCCTCTGACCAGTCTCAACAGCGGCACATTTGTACTACTTGAGGGGGTAGAGTTAATTTTGGGAAGTAAATTAAAAATCATCTATAACTACATCTGGAGACCAGGGCCAGTGAGTGGTTTCCTGTCCCCTTTCCCTTTTGTCCAACTGAAATGATTTACTAGGAACCCTCTTAATTAATGCAGACGTTTTAAAAATGGCTTAGTGGCAAGTGTTTCTTGCCCCAGGGCTCTGTTGATTAAACTTTTGTCACTTAAAGACACTTTAATTTTATGATGTACTGGTTGGACGCATGAATAAGTTTCATCTTCTATAAACTCTTATGAATCCTTGGGGTTTTTTTGACTGTCTGCCCCCTTTGTCACAGACCAGATCGAGGCTGCTGTCTCTGCCAGGGTTCCTGACAAAGGGGGCCTGATGCTGGTCTGTGGTTGACATGTGGTAGGGTCAGTGGTACCTCCGTGTTGCCGTGAGCAACAGCAAGGAAGGGCGGAGCCCTGCGTTACTATCCGAAGTCTAGTCTCCCTGACCGAGTTGTGGAAACTGGCAGGCATGTTAGTTTCTTCTGCTCACCTTAGCGAGTCCCCACCAACTGGGCGGGGGAAAGGTTTTCTCTCACAGTGGTAGAGGCTCAGAGTCTGAAACTGCAGTGTCAGCTGGCCTGGTCCCTCCTGCTGGGTCTGTGCTTGGCTCCTAGTGTCTGCTGGTGGCTGGTGGTCCCAGCCGTCCCCAGCCTGGACTTTGGCTACTCAATCTCTGCCCATTGTCACGGGGATTCTCTCCTGTGTGTGTCTGTCTTGCGCAGCATTCTCTTCTCTGTGTCTAAATTTTCCATCTCACCAGTCACCAGATTAGGGGCTACCCTCGCCACCTGTGACCTTTCCTTAATCTGATCGTGTTTGCAGACGCTGTTTCCAAATTCTAAGATTCAAGGTGCATGGGACTTTCAGGCATACTCTTCAACCCAGTACAGCGCATTTCTGTAACAATCAGCCCCCCTCTTTAACGGCCTTTATGGTGTTTATAAAAAATACTTTTATTGCACTCCTGTTTTGTCCCAGACATTGAGCTAAACTTTCTCTCTTTTGATCTTTTCAATAATCCTGAGGTAGGAACTATTATCCTCTTTTCAGAAATGAAAAAGGGAGACTCAGCAGATGACAAGAATGGTTCAAGGTCATAGAGCAAAACATGTGGCAGAAAAAGCACATGAACCCTGCTGTTTTGCCACTAAGCCAGGGCCACCTAATGTGAACTATTCTAATGCAGGGACGCTTGATGTTGAAATTCTTTATGAAAGGCAGCT
The DNA here is from genome assembly GCA_963573935.1 of Arctocebus calabarensis. Classification (NCBI taxonomy): domain Eukaryota; kingdom Metazoa; phylum Chordata; class Mammalia; order Primates; family Lorisidae; genus Arctocebus; species Arctocebus calabarensis. Next base: position 18,703 of record CAUYON010127522.1, on the reverse strand, counting down.
ACGACAAAAAGAAACATCGTGTTCATATCTTGGCTCCCCCAAATAAAAACAAAGAACAGGCTTTCAGATGGAATCATGATCACTTTTCTGGTGTGTGCTTTTTACTTGTGTGAACAGCAGTCATTTCGACACCAAACAGGAGCTCTGTTGTCAGCCGCAGAAACTATAAATACATGGTACCTACAGCCTGCTTGTTAAGACGACTTTCCTCACCATCCGTCCTGTGTGCACAGCTCTCACACACGAACACACAGCACGAATATTCAGAATCTTTTTCATCATACAGAACGTGCTATCGTGGGCAAAATTAATAACTTAAGGGTTGTTTGTATGTTATCTTTGAACACCTGCTTCTTCATGGTTTTCTTCTCAAAACACAGTATGTATTTTATCTTGTTTCCTCAATTAGACTGCAACTTCCTCCGGGCAATGGTCCAACACAGTGTCAGAATCCTGGTGGGAGTTAGAATTAATTGCTAATATTTATCAGCCCTTGCTATATGTCAGAAATGTGCCGACCACTTTACACACAGTATCTTCTTTAATCCTTACAATAACATCATAGTCACGAGCTATTATCATTCTCATCTTAGGTATGTGAAGTGAGGTTTCATTAAGCAAGTGTCTGCCCAGGACCCAGGAGCGGTCAAGTCTGACTGATCTTTGTGAACGCTCCTCCTGCCCAACCCACAGCTGTCACCCTCGTCTCTCACCTTACAAAGCGTGGTGGTGACAGTCTGCCTTCTGATGGCCTTGCTTTCTAACCCGTCCATCCCTGCTAACATTTTGCACCCATCTTTTTTTTCTTTCTTTTTTACCTTCTAGGATCTAGTTCTTCCAAGGAGATTTCCCCATTAACTCTACAATAATCTGTCCCTTTTCTGTTCTTTTGATTCTTTCTCCAAAGATATCTCAAATTTCGTCCACTTCCTGTTATCCCAATCGCAACTACCCTGGGTTGAGCCTCCATCTCCTCGTGATTCCTGAAATCGCTTCTTAAATAAAAGGTGATTAATTTGGATTCCACGAGGAATCCATGGATAGAATTAAGGGGGTAGTCTATGAACTTCAGTAATACAGAAACCTACAGCATTATTTTCACTGACCTCAACTGGAAATGTGACATTTCCTTTCATTATAAATATGTACAACACACGATAGTAGCATTAGAAATACACGTGACTTAGTCACTGAGAGAAACCAGATGTTTTCAATCACCTTCTAGTCACTGGTGACATCTCAACATTGCATTTATGTTCACCCACTCTATGTTTATAGACCTTTTGTCAGATCCTGTAAAGTCAGTTAATAAAGAAATACATTTATAAAGCTATTCTCATATATTTTTTAAATTATTTTAAAATATTTTAAAATATTTTTATTCTTTAAAGTATTTTATACAAACATTCTAATGAAGTATTTTTCAGTAGAATTAGTTTCTTTTGTAATTTAAAACATTATTCTGAGAAGGGGACCCCAGGTGTCAGCAGACAGTCAAATGGGCTGAGGGCACAACAAAAAATCTCCGTTCTAAGTGACTTCCCTGCTTTTGTAGCTGTGCTAGGAGGAGCATTCTCTACACTAAAGCTAGAAAGATATTTTAAAAATATAAATTGGCTCATATCACTCTCCTGTTTAAAACGTTCAATAGCTTCTCATCGTTCTGTGTAGTAAACTTTGTAAACCAGCCCGTTGGCCCCTGTTCTGGCCTACCCCTCTCCAAGGTCCTGCTGCGGCCTTCTTCCCTCCTCACGTCCCCTGCAATTTTCAAAAGCTCCAAGCCCTTTTCTGCCCCTGAGCCTCACGTATCCGATTCCCTGGAACGCTCCGCTTCCATCTCCTCCACAGGCTGGGTCCCTCCCGGATTAGCTCTCTCTCGGGGCACCCCGCCCTCTTCACTCTGAGCATGCACATCAGCACAGGGCGTGAGGATGGACACCGTTCATTGCTGTTTACTCTTTGTCTTTCCCTTTAGACCCTGAGCGCCACAGAGGCAGGGACCTTCCCTGCTTTATTCACCACTGAATCATCAGTGCCCGGCACACGGCAGACATTCAATGATCGCTGAAGGATTTGCGAACATAATCTTATTCCGCAAATACTCTATTTTGCTAAGAGAGTACCCAACATGTCAGGCACACTTCTGGATACTTGGAATAAACAGGGAACAAGTTTATGCACCTTCAAAAGGTTTCCCCGGGATATCTGGTGACTGTAGTGACACTCAGCAATGCGGCATGGAGTCCTTTTTCTATGAGTTCATGAACTTAATTGTCACTTTTCATATGACAACACGTCCAATGGCCAGTCCAGAAAAAGAGTTCCAAAATGGCTTTGAAGGGTGGACGTGGCACCAGGGGTGGTGCACAGCTTCCCCAGGGGAGCACTTCCAAGGTGACAGTAGTGATTCAGCAATGAGCCATGTAGTGTGTTTCTAGGACGAGTTCACATACTTAATTGTCCAACAGTGTATGGGAAGTAGTCTAGACTTCCAGTTCTGACTATGCTGTGGTAACGGGAACAAAGTCAACCCTCCTGCCTCTAATACATGAAGCAATGGTCTCTAAGGGTCCGACAACAGGCAGCCTGGGTTTGTGATCCTGAGAGAAAAGTGGTCAGATTAGCCCTGCAGGCACCCCCCTTACTACACGTGAGGGTACAGGGAGCGATGGCCCCCAATTCAGCAATCTCCCTGAGTCAAGAAAAAGAGTTGCACACAGACAGAAAGTGCTCCAGAGGATTGCCCTGGAATCTTCAGCAGAACACCGACCAGCACATGGTGGGGAGAAAAACATCTGGGGCTGCACAGAGAATATCAGAAAGCGATGCCTGGAGATCAGGTGGACCAGAGCAGAAGACCTCCCACCACGCAGGAGATTGAGCAGGGGAGGGTACTGCTTCACACCTGTGCCGTGTAGCCCTAGGTTAAAATAAAGGCTATTGCCTACCAAGTTTATACACAAATCTTGGATAGGTCAAAATGTTTCTAAGTAGCTTAACTACACCCCAGAATGAAACCCCCAAATATCTAAAGCAATATAAAAAAATTCCAATATGCATGTAGACAAAATTCGAAATGTCTAGAATTCAGTAAAGCAACTTCCAGACAGGCAGATAAGCAAGGGGAAAAAATCGCTCCCACAATGAGGCGAAAAATTATTCCAAAGTAAAAGACCTAGGAATGACACAGATGATAAAAATTAGTAGATAAGGATGTTGTTAAAATAGCTATTATAAATATGTCTGTATGATCAAGAAGCTAGAGGAAATCAAAAGATGGTAAAAATAGACATGAAAAGTATTTAAAAGGCTCAAATCAAATCTCTAGAGGTGAAAAGTAACAATGACTGAGATGAAACACTGATGGAACAGCAGTAGATTAGACACTTTGGAAGAAAAGATTGGTGAACTTGAAAACAACAGTAGAAACTATTTAAAATGAAGCACGGTGCAAAAAAGACTGGGAAAAATAATGAACAAAACACAATGAGCTGGGAGCTGATTGCAGGGTCCTGATAAGCACAAACTTAGAGCCCCTGCAGGAAACAGGAGAGATGGGTGTGGAGGAGAAGGAAGGAAAAAACATTTGAGGACATAATGACAAAAAAGAATTTAATTTAATGAAAATTACAAACTCACAGGTTTAGGTAACTCAAGAAATCCCGAATAAACAGGCAGGAATCAAACTACACCAAAAAGTACAGCATAATCAAATTGCTTAGACAGCATTTGAGTGAGAGAACAGACAGTTACAGAGAATGTTGGAAGGTGGCAAGCTTACACATGAGAAATTAGAGTAGAATAAAAGGAACTGGAGGTGTGTGGGGGGAGTGTTGGACAGAACAGGTTGCAGTAGTTGGGTTTTATTGATAAGGTAGTCAGTCATTGGGTGGAATCTTACAGAGTAAAGGCTATGGAAAGACCCATGCTGAGCCACAGACTTGCATTTTAAAGGAGCACTGTGCGTGCTGTGTTGAGGACAGTGCTCTGTGAAAGTCAGGGGCCGAGTGGAGACCACTCTGCTGCCATAACCCAAGTGCAGGTGACAATGTTCAGGATGGAGTAATGGCAGCAGAGTGGCGGGAAGTACTCCAGACGGGCAGCATTTGCACATGAAATCACCAGGACTTTCTGATGGATTAGATGTAGAGTATGAATGAAAAAAAAATACTAAGGATGACTCTAAGCTTTTGGAGTAAACAAATGGGAAATGAAGCTGCCCTCAGCTGAGCTAGATAAGACTTCAGGGAGAGACTTTTGGGGTGGGGCGGAGATCAGAAATTCGGTTTTAGACAGGTTGAAATTGAAATGTCTAGGCTCGGCGCCCGTGGCTCAATAGGCTAAGGCGCCAGCCATGTACACCTGAGCTGGCGGGTTAGAATCCAGCCTGGAACCGCCAAAAAACAATGACGGCTGCAACCAAAAAATGGCCAAGTGTTGTGGCGGGCGCCTGTAGTCTCAGCTACTTGGGAGGCATAGGCAAGAGACTCGCTTGAGCCCAGGAATTGGAGATTACTGTGAGCTGTGATGCCACAGTACTCTATCCAGGATCACAGCTTGAGGCTCTGTCTCAAAAAAAAAAAAGAAAGAAAGAAATTGAAATGTCTATTAATTAATTATATGATGCTGGAGTTTGGGAGAGAGATGTGGACCATAGCTATGCATTTGGGAACTAAGCCTTAGTGATGGTGTAGCAAGCCTGGGTCTGAACAAGTCGCCAGGAAAGTGGAGAAGAATGAGAATAGAACCCTGGGGCGCCCTGTGCAAGAAGCTGGAGAACCTCAGAGAACAGAAAAGGGGAATGATGAGTGTGGGAGCGGGGAGGAAGGAGAGCCAATAAAGACAATGAGTCATCAACTCTGCCACCAGGTCACCAAGGATGAAAACCGAATCGATGACTAGATCTCTGGAGTCACTTTGCCCATGACAGGAGCATCAGTGTAGCAGTGAGGATGGCAGCTTCACTGGAATGGGCTTAAGAGCAAATGGGGCTTTTCCCTCCTTTTTCTTCCTGGACAACTCAATGCTAAAACTACTACTAGGTGGGAGGCAGCAAGCTCAGCTTCCACACTAGGTCAGAGACCCAGGGGGGATGCCAGAGCTTCAGCAGGGAGCAGAGAATATCTGTGCAAGGGGCAGCTGGTGAGGAGTCGGGGCGGGGGTGAGCAGCAAGACGTCCCGTGGGGAGGAGGCCCTGGAGGAGAAGCTTGCTTTTCTACAAGGAAGTGGTCAACCAGGCCAAGGGGAGCCAGGTGTGTCACGGTGGTCAGCGAGGGGAGTATGAATATGAAGGCAGAAGCCTAGAATGAAGCCTGTGGCCCAGGGCAGGGTTGGAGGTGTTGGTGTGAGCGTGTGGTTACATATAGAGGCAGATACAGAAGGAAATACAGACGGAAAGGGCATGCATGTCTGCCGCCAGGACCTGGGAACAGCAACGTCGTTGTGATGGGCCCACGGAGCATCGAAACTTTGGTTTCTAAATACCATTCTCAAAAGAAACAGTGCTCTTTGGACAAAAGGATGATTCTAGGGCGGGGGCAGAGAAAACAAGAAGAGCCTAGAACATCTGTTGTGTCAAAAACTAAAGGCGTGCTCAAAGAATGAAGGAGGCAGGTCAAAAGAACACAGGAAGCACTTCAGTGAGTGCCAACATCAAAGTAAACGGTGACGGTAGCAGAAGGTCAACTACGGGGTAACAGAGGAAACCAGGAGCTTACATCAATCTGATTAAATAAGGCAGCCCAGAAGAGGAGTGGTACAGTTACGTCATCTCACGCCACCTCCTCCAAACTCCAAAACACATTTTTAACTATGAAGAAAAAACAAGGAGTTTTGCACAGAGAACTGTGGAAGATTCCACATTAGTCAAGTAATCGAAGTCAACCCACCAGTACGTGACAATCTCAGATCATGTTCCCCCGATAGAATTCAGTGAAATGAACACTCCATCCGGTCTATGATATTAATGCCAAAGTTTCGTTACCTGAATTTAATCATAGAGGATTATCTGATGAACTCAGCTGAGTGACATTCTATGCAACACATGGCCCAACATCCTCTAAAGTGTCAAGGTCATTGATGCCAAGGTAATCTAAGGAACTATGCCAGACAGGAGCACATGGTTCTGAACTGCGCCCTTTTGCTAAAAGGAACCGTACGGGGATAACTAGCAACACGTAGATGGGATTTCAGGATCAGAAGGTAGTTATGTGCCAGCGTTAATTATTTCCTGGCTTTGATGACTGCATTATGATTATGAAGAGGCTGGGTTGTCCAACCTGCAGCCCGCAGGCCACGTGCTGATTCTGTAAGGACTTTTTTTGGTTTATCTGTGGTGTCAGATATCTTGAAAAGTAGGCATGGACCTTTTTTCTTCTCTCCTCAGCTATTGTTAGTGGTCGTGTATTTACTGTGTGGCCCAAGGCAACTCTTATTCCTCCAATGTGTGGCAGAGAGGCGGAAAAAAAGGTTGGACACTCCAGAATAGACAAACATCCTTACTTGCAGGAAATACAAATTGAACTATTCAAAGGGGACAGGACATCTTTTGACAACTCATTTTCAAATGGTTCAGGGGAAAAGGAAATTTTGTGCACCATACTTTCAACTTCTGTAACTTTGAAATTATTTCCAGAATAAAATAGCTTTCCAAAACAAAGGGAAAAGAGAAATTAGAGACAGTGGATACAGATAACTTTTTCAAAGATACATTACAGAAAGGAGAAACAAACGGGGCAGTGGCTAGAAGGAGAAGTGGGGCAGGTGTCAAGGAAAACATGTAAATTTTATTTATGATGGAGACATAACACTACGTACGCTGATGGAAATAATGAAGAAGAGAAGCAAAAATGGGTGATGTGGGAAAGGGATGAGGGGAAAGTGCTGGAGCACTTTTCCAGGTTAGGGAGATGGGATGCGAAGCACTTCTCAGAACGCCAGGGATCTGCTCAGATTGACGGCCGCTGAAACTCAGCTCAGCAGAAACCTTGCTGAATCAGACTAGGGCCAAGAAGCAGGGGGAAGGGAGGGGGACCCCAGACGGCCTCAGTGAAGTCCTCCAGACTAGGAAGCTGCTCCGGGAAGACACCGGGCAGGTCCAAGCAGCAGCAGGTGTCAGTAAGGAGAAAAAGCAGATGCCCGAACTTGAACAGCATGTGGGGCTATAGCTCGGTTTTCATGACATCCTGAATTTAAGACATAAATTCTTAAAATTCATGTTGCAAAATGCATGGAAGCCATCTGGTGAAGAAAGGAGCCCAGGCACATCGTCACTGTCTGTGCATTAAGAGCATCAGTCACAAAGGCCCTCCTTCCACTGGTGTCTGCATTCATGAAGCCAGCAACTGACTTCACTGTAATCTGTTGCTTTAAAGGACTTCAGAGATTATACTGGATGGAAGCTTGAACTGGGGAGAGTGTCCAGAAGAAATAAGCAAGCTGTTTCCCTGCTCTCTACTTACGCCACTTCGATATTTTCCTTCCGACACCAGATGTGTGTAGTTTTCCCCACATCAGGCAATCCTCTGACATCGCTTGGGTATGCTACAATTTAACTCGATTCTGACACCATCTCTGTGCAGACAGCATCAGATCCCAGGGGGCAGGGGCTCTGTCTCACCCAACTGTCTCCTATTTCAGATGCCAATCACAAGTTCTGGGCCTCCAGGTGACCCACGAGTTGTCTGACTTGGCCACAAATCAGGGGTTCCCACAACTCTGATAATTTGCTAGTGTCTCACAGAACCCAGGAAAACAGTCTACTTACTATTGTCAATGTATTACAAACGATATTTTAAAGGATATAAATGAATAGTGGAATGAAAAGGTATGTAGGGTGAGGTTTGAAAGGGCCCCTGCTGCAAGAACTCCTGTCCCTGCAGGGTGAGCACACTGCTCTGAAAGCATGCGTGTGTGTTCACAAACAAGCAGCTCCCAAACCCTGTCCTTGGGATGTTTGTGGGGGATGTATCATGTAGGCACGAGGGATTGATAACTCCATTTCCAGCCCTTCTTCCTTCCATAGAGGAATAGCGGATGGGGGTGTGACTGAAGGTTCCAAGCATCTAAATGTGGCTTGGTCTTTCTGGTGACCAGCCCCCATCCGGGAGCCCACAGGGTCACCTCTTTAGAACAAAGGATGCTCCAGGTGTCCAGGGAATTACCTAGGTCTTAGGAGCTCTGGCTCAGAAACCAGGGTCAAAGACCAAACGTTAGAACAAAAGATTCTCCTCGTGTTTCTGTTTTCAGAGGCTTTGAGAGCTCTACGTCAGGGACCAAAGGCAGAGACCAGCATACACACTCCTGTTTACTTCATAGTAAGTCACCTTGAACATGGAAGATTGTCTGTCACTGCCTGGCACTGCAAGTGAAGGCAAAGGAAGCCACCAGACCTCTGAGAACAGCTCACGCAATTTGAAAGTGAGGAGAGATTGGCCTGGTATTTGTCTAGAGCTGCTAAGAGGAATGCATAAGGCTGAGTATATACTTGGTGCTTAATAAATATCTAAGAATTTTTAAATATTTTATCAACTCTCACAAAAATGAAGTTTTATGCTCCACTATTAATACATGCCTAATTTCATTTTTAAATTTTTTTGGCTTTCTTTTCAGCAAATTAAATGAGTTAGGACAGGCCATCTTGAACATAATCCTTCCATCTATAAATCCTTTAACAGATTTTACTGATTTTTATCATCCCTAAAAATACTCTCGTATTGGGTGATAAGGAAGACTGTACTCCATTCTAGCTATAAAATTGAAGAGAAGGGATGTTAAAAGTTCCAACTCAAGTGCTGGAAAATACCTAGAAGTAGGTCATCTCTCTAGTACCAGCCACGTTGTCTAACGGACCCCTTTCCAGTCCACAGCTCATGAGGTCCAATCTGATCTGTGATGAGCCAATAATCAGAAAGATGATTTAATCATCAAAACACTCATATTTGGTTCACTAATTTATACATGTTTTTCAGTTACAAAAATTGGTCTTTTATGTATTAAAAAGAAGGTATATTGTAAATAATAGCTACTTTTATGAAATAATTTACCTTTCTTCAAAAGAACCTGCTTTACCCTTTTCTTTTGTATACTATTTCACTTGAATTCTCTCCCATTACCAGTTTTACAGGCAGTCCCTGAGTTATAAACATGTAACACACAACTTGCACACACGAGTGCAGACTATTATAGGTAATAGGTAAATGCACCTGTTTCAACTTACATACAAATTCAACTCTTAGGAATTTAAAGCCACAGACCTATCTCATTCATAACCCAGAGATTGCCTATATTTGGCTTATTGTATTCGCCCTGGAATCTCCACATCTATAATGTAATTGTGAGTGAACGTCATGTTAAATACAGTTCCTAATGTGTCACATGCCAGTCTTAATACACAGACTTAACGTGAGCTCCTGAAAGCTGTGCCCGCTGAAGGGCTGTCTAGTACAAGGGAGAAAGAAACAGACTATGTGGTCTCGGACTTTAAGGACCATGTAGTCCAGTTGGAAAATTTCTTCTGTGGAGGTGAAATTGACCGGAACATTGATTAGTAAATGTGGTAAGCACAGAAAAAGAGATTAATGATCAAGTGGGAACTAGGGCTCCGAATGGAAGAATAAGGTTCAGACAGGCAAAAAACAAGGAGAGGGTGTTCTCTGTGAGTGGGTCAGAATGACCGGAGAGATAGAAATTTGCATCGCATATTCTTAGAACAGTAAGGAGAACCAGTTGGAAATGTCTACTGGGAATAGTTGGGAGAAATGAGAAATACATGTGAAGTTTCAAGTGGAGTCAATGTATGCAGAAGTGATTTCACTTGTGCCTCTGGCCTTGGCTCTTTTGCTCTTGTTTCTACATTATTTTATATAATACTAATAGCATCCTCCAGCAGAGAGTATCTTTCCAGCTTGCAGGGATTCCCATCCAGATGGGTAGGTTGATTCCTACCAGCCATGGTTGGAGAATGTGGTCCGACCCTGAAGTCAGTCCACCGAAAGTGGAGACGGCTCGTTCTTACTAGAACAGACAGGTCACTCTTGGACTATGGAATGGAGATTGACAGGGATTGCATCAGTGTCTCTCTGGAGCTGTGAGGTGTGATCCTTGGAACCATAGGTGGCCACCTTGTTCTGCCGCATGGGCCCAGCGGCTGAGAAATCAGCTTCCCAGGTGAAGGAAGAGGGGGACATACAGAGAGGAGCAGAGTCCTGTGCCGGAGCTGGAGCTGCCGGTGGCTTTCCCATCCCCACTTCCCCTGCTCACCCAGTTTCATTTCAGGCCCTGGATTCTGACATGTCCTGTATCTGTTATTATCACTCCCCACTTTCTGCTTATCTAGCTTGGGTGGGGTTCCTGCTAGTGGAAACCCAAAGAGCCCTAACACAGAGATGAATCAAGAGGTTTACTGAAACTCTGCTGCCCCCCACTCTTGTGTGTGTCCCTCGCCTTGTGCCATAAAGACAAGTGTCTTTTATTTTGTGTTTGCTCAGTGGTAGTGTGAGGATGTTACTGCTCCATGTGCCTGAGGGTCTCAATGAATGCCCCTCTCTAGCTCTTTCCCTGACCCCGTTTTGGGTTTCCCTTTATTTCTCCCTTCTCTACATTCTTGAATGAAACATTAACAAATGCAGAAAGGCTGTGTGTGAAATTTACATATGCCTCGGGTTTATGTACTGGTAATGGGTTCATTAGCCTAAATCTACCAGATCTGTGATGTAAAGGGATAGGAAACATGAAGATTTAAAAACAAACGCCTCATTCAGACCGGGCAGGGCTACTCTACACAGCTGGAGTTATTCTGGAGGCCACGTGAAGGTTAAGGCCACGCCCTGCTCCAGGGCCCCTCAGACCCAGTGCCAGCTGTGTCCCCATGCCTCCCTGCAAAGAGTCCTGTTCTTGATATACTGTTAGTGGGACAGCAAACTAATGCAGCCTTTTGGGAAATAAGTACAGACAATCTTAGGAGAACTAAAAGTCGATCTTCCATTTGATACCCCCATTACTTGATACTGCCCAGAAAAAAAAATCATTTTGCCAGAAGGACACTTGCACTAGACCATTTAGAGCAGCTCAATTCACAATGATAAAGATGTGGAAACAACTCAAGTGCCCAACGTCCCATGAGTGGATTAATCAACTGTGTTATGTGTATACCATGGAATACTATTCAGCTGTAAAAAGGGGGAGGCTTCGTATCTTTTATATTCATCTGGAAGGATTTGGAAAACATCCTCTTAAGTAAAATATCACAAAAATAGAAAAGAAGCATCCCATGTAGTTGATACTAAAATGAAACTAGTAGGTGAACAACTACAGGCCCACACGAGAGAAAAACACATTTAAATTCCAGACAGAGGAAATGGAGAGGGTAGAGGGCTGTGGTAAGCTCTCACTCATCAGGTACAGTGTAGGGGTACACGGCACACCTCCAGGGTGAAGGGCCGCAACAAATGCTAACAATGAAACCTAACCGTATGTACCCTTATAGTAACCTGAAATTAAAAAAAAGAAGAGTCCTAGTCCTGCTGTCTCCACCACAGTACGTTCTGCCAGGTTCTCCCCTACACCCTTGATGAGGTCACTAGAAAAATCACAAACCTGGGACCTTCAGAGAGAGGCACGGAAAGCTGGTGGAGAAGCCTGAGTGCTGAGCAGCCTTGCAGGAACACCCACAGGCAGATAGCCGAGCCCTAAACCAGCCAGCTGACAAGTCTGTCAACACAGATGACATTTTATCCAACAGCTAGACTAAAAATAACCTGTCACTTCCCCAGAGCAGGGCTGGCTGGCTCTGCGGGGCAGAATGAAGGCTGAAGTGCAGGATGTTGCTGTCTTGCCAACAATTTCGGGTCTGATGGGGTCAAGAGGGACACAGAGACCTGAATGTGAAGACCTACTGGCCTTGTCTTTCTTAGTAGTGATTTATCTGTGTCTTCAAAGGCCAGTCAAGGTGTGGTGCTGGTTTCTTTCTGATGACATTTGGTAATTATGCATCTTGGATACCTTATTGAATCTATAATAGATTCAAATAGGTTCATCATTTTTGAAATTGGAGATGATTAAGGGCAAGAATCATGTCTTTGGTCTATTTCTAGAACCTCAAGAGCCCTTAGACAACTCTCAATAAAATATTAGATAAATGAATGCATGAATGCATCACTGAATCAACAGTAAAAGTACAATCTTACGGAAACAAGATGGCGGGCTCATGGTGAGGCGCTGTCAAGGGATGAAAATTGATTTTTCCTAGAAGCAAATTTTAAAAGCAGTGTTTCTTCAAACCATCTTTTTTCATAAGTATCTTGATACACCATGGCTGGAGCAACAGTAAAATGGGTGATATCAAAGAGAAGTATCTTGAAACGTTTATTTCAAATCCAAAATGGAGCTTTATATGGTGTTTGTCATAAATCTACATATTCTTCTCTACCAGATGACTATAATTGCAAAGTAGAGCTTGCTTTGACATCTGATGGCAGGATAATCGTATGCTACCACCCTTCTGTGGACATTCCATATGAACACACAAAACCTATTCTTCTGCCAGATCCTGTGTGTAATAATGAAGAAACACATGATCAAGTGCTGAAAACCAGATTAGCAGAAAAAATTGAACACCTTGAACAAGGACCCATGATAGAACAACTTAGCAAAATGTTCTTTAAGCACCGTTGGTATCCTCGTGGACAGTATCACACTCGTCTTAAGAAACTGAATCCTCCAAAGGACAGATGATACTGAGGTTTTCCAGGGAATCGGAGAGAAATGTGCCTGATATGCCATTTGAGAAAATGCAATCTGTTATATTCATTAATATGTTATATAGTAAAATGGTAATAATAAAATGCCTTTTCATGTTAAAAAAAAAAAAAAAAAAGACAAATCTCCCAAAGAGATGGGGCTGAATATATCTTGGGACAACTGATTAGCTTTCCCTGAAGCAGAGCCCCCACATTTTTAAGAGTCAAGAGAGAGCTGGGCTGCCTCACCTTAGTGTCCCTAGGTTCCAAAGCTGCTAAGTTCTTTCTAGTATGGGGATAGAGTCTTATGGACTATTATCACCAAACCCATCTACTTCCTGATATACAGGAAATACAAAGAAAGAAGAAACAGTGATATGCAGAAATGGTATGGGACATGACAAAGTAGAGGGGCCTGAGGGTTTTGTTGCCTTTCTAGGTTTATCAAATTTCTTAGTTTTCAACAAAATATTTTCACAGATACTCTCATATATATGCATATAAACTATATATCACTGCATTCAAAATCAGTGGCTTAAAACAACAAATATTGTTATCTCATAGTTTCTGCATATCAGGAATCTAGGTGCAACTTAGCTGGGTGCTTTTGGCTCAAGATCTTTTGTGCAGTTATAGTCAAGCTGTCATTCAGTTCTCTAGTCGTTCAAGGTTCAACTGGTGCTAATGGATCTGCTTTGAAGGTCTACTTCCAAGTTCACTTATATGAGGCTGTCCACAGGGCTCCCTTAAAACATGGCAGCTAGATTGTCAAGGACAAGCAATTCAAGATGGAAGCCAGTCTTTTCCCACCCTAATTTCAGACATGACATTTTATGTTTCACCATATTCTATGTGTTAGAAGCAAGTCAATAAGTCCTGCCCACATCCAAGGGAAAAGATTACACAAGAATGCAACTATCAAGAGACAGAGATTTTTTGAGGCTGCCGGCCACATCTCTCATCTTGACCAGACAACAACTGTGTCCTAGACAGGGAGAAATAGTCCACAAGTAAGAGGAAAAGGAGCTCTAGAAAGTTGAGGAGGTGTGCTAAGGATCACAGAGATGTGAAAGGGTAGATTTAGAATTTGAACCTAGATGTCTGTCTGACTTCAGATTTAATAGTCTTTCTCTGATGCCTTGATGCCTGTCAAACCCATTGCCTGGATATGCATAATTGGGAATTGGACTACACTGGAGTGAACTAAATATTAGGGGCCCCAGTGTTGGCTGACTTGCTGCCTTATTCTTTCTAGTTGTTTCTGGATTTTCAGGGACATGGTTCATAATCATTCCCTTCTATAATGAGATCTACTATAGTCCTTTTTATATTTTTTAAATAAACCTTTCATTTTTAAAGCTTTAGATTTACAGAAAATTGCAAAAATAGTCCATGTATCCCAACCGGCTTTTTCCATTATTAACATCTTACGTAAATGTGGTACATTTATTACAATTAATGAACCAATATTAATAAGTTATTATGAACTAACGTTTATACTTTTTCATATTTCCTTACTATTCCTTTGAAATTGAGCCAGGCACTAGAGCTATACATTATTTTGATTAATTCTTAGACCAGTTTTTTGAGGTTGGCATCATTATTTTCTTTTTTACAGAAGAGAGGCACAAAGAAATTCAGTAACTTGGCAAGATCACAGAATTGTGCGCAAGTGAAGTGAGCACTTGAACTCTGGGCTTTCTCACTTCCACATAGTGCTCTTACTATTTATGCTTCTCTTCCTCTCTTTAATCTTCTGACTTGTGCTTATAGGGAGAGAATTGCACACGTAAACACTAATCTAACGTCTGGTCCTATCCCCAGGATCTAAGCTTATGAAAAACATAAGAACACGCCTGAAGACTGACTGACTTAGTACCTCCTCATTCTGCTTCAGCATTCTCTTCTGTCAAATGACAGAATTAGATTAATGACCCTGGGTCTCTTTTGGCTCTGACTTTCTGCAACCCAGTGAATCTGTCCCAAAGAGCTTGTCCATAGGATTTAGGGGCACCATTGGGAAAACTGGGGAGGAGCTGGGTTCTGCTTCCCGGAGCAGAGTCACTGGCATCTTGGGAAATGAGCCTGCCCATTTGCCTTACTAGTTTTGTCTGTACATCAGTATCGTAGATCATTCTGTAGGACTCATGTGGCTGCCCCATCGAGTTAAGGCACCAAAACTGCTTGATCTGGTTCAAAGACTTTAGGAATAAAACCTCTGGAGAGGCACTCTGAGCAGTATCTTTTCTGGAACATAAATGAAACTCAGCCTTTGAGGAGCACAAGCACCATGCAAAGAATTTGTCTACTCAAATAAAGTGTTAGGAAGGCTCTGACAACCCCTGACTTGTCAGGCATCTCAGAAGCAGGATTGTCCCACAATGACCCAGAGTGGTAAAGAGCATGGACTTGAGAGAGTCATGTATACCAGATGTGCCTCTCACAAATTGGTGACCTAAGACTAGTCTCTTGTCTCTTAGCTTCTGCCTATATCCATTTCAATAATATAAAGAAAATATACAGACAGCTTCCTTATGGAGTTGTTCTTGGAATTACAAGTAATAATTTAGATAAAATGCTTAAATGAATCCATAATAAGTGCTTAATCAATGGTAGATATTTTTAGAATTTGTTTGAATAATAGACCAATTTTAATTCTAGCTCTAAAAGTTATTCTTTCCTTAAGCCTCTTATCCTATTAGAGGCCCAAGTAGCTAGAAAGCACCCAGTTGCTGGGAAGCATGGTCAGCCCCAAGATACAGAGGGCTTTAGTCTATTGGACTGAAGGCAGGTGGGTGAAATGGGGATATGTTGAACTTCACCAACTATTTTTTTCTCCCCAACTGCAAAGGAAGTCTGCAGTTGTGGGAGGACAGTCTTAGCCGAGCCCTGACTGCCCAGCCAGCCCTTCTATGGTGCTGCGTAATATTCCCCCAGATAGCCTTTGGGTTCTGGAGGACGACTTCTCTAAGGAGATGAGCAGGACTGTCTTCAGGGTTATCCAGTAGGGTGCTTTCGAAACCTGGTACCTGGCCTTATGTCAGCTCTTTCTGGCTCTCCACAGAGAGGCTTGAGTGCTATATACTGGTCAAGCTGGGCTGCTGGACACCAAGCTATGGAGGAGTAGAGAGGCCAGCCCTCCATGAAACTAGGACTGGAATGAGGGTGGCAGAATAGGCCTGGTATGGCCATATAGCTGGGCTGATTCCTTTCACAGGAGGCTGCTATCTGTGTCTCTAAGGCCCTGGGGGCTAGCAGAATAGGCATAGTCTGACCATGAGTCCTTGCAGTGCTGGGATAGGTGTTTAGATCAGGTCTTTTCTTTTCTTTTCCTTTTCACCAGAAGGTACCACATCAGAGAAACTGGACTTGATTTTGATTGCAAAGCTGACTGAGTGGTTCCAAGAGATTTAAGAAGGGGGGAGGTAGAAGGGTATTATTGTATTACTGAGGGTGGCCTGGAAATTTGTACACATTTAGTGCACATGACAAGCAGACATTTATAACATACATGAGGTACTTGTGTCTCAGCATTCAAGAAACCTCTTTTCCAGAGGCAGGTTGGCTGCCAGCCCACTTAGGGGCCCTGTGGCCCACATTCAGACCAGGAAATGGGTTTTCCACATCCAGGGAACATTTATTGCATCTAAGGAGTCATTCTGTGGGCCTGTCCCTTCTGGGTTTGGGAAGGAAGCAGCTTATATCTGTGGGCCAGAAGCAGAAGTATGCTAAGGGTACAAGCACCCAGCAAGTGCTCTCCAGTTTGGAGAGCTACTGTCCTCATGCATGGTGCCGAGCACAGCTCGTCCTGAGGTCTGTGTGGAGGATTAGGCCATTTCTGTGGCCTGTATCCCATGTGGAGAAGAGAAGCCGGAGATGGTAACAGCCAAGGAAGAAGAGGAGGTTGGAATTTTAAATGTTTAATAATTCAAGATCTGACTGACTCGGCGCCTGTGGCTCAACGGGCTAAAGCACCAGCCACGTACACCTGAGCTGGCGGGTTCGAATCCAGCCCAGGCCCGCCAAATAACAATGATGGCTGCAACCAAAAAATGGCCGGGTGTTGTGACGGGTGCCTGTAGTCCCAGCTACTTCGGAGGTGGAGGCAAGAGACTCGCTTGAGCCCAGGAATTGGAGGTTGCCGTGAGCTGTGATGCCATGGCACTCTATCCAGGGTGGGCTCTGTCTTAAAATAAATAAATAAGTAAAATAATAATTCAAGCTCTACTGGCAGAAAAGGCTATTGGTAGGTTATAATAATAAAATGTTTATGATGATGACCCTAGTTGAGTGTGTGATTGCCTTGTTTCTGCTCACAGGCCTTCAGCGAGCCCAGATCTCTCTTATTCCACACTCTGCTGCTTTCTTGACTAGATGGTGGCTCATGATTCTCACATTTGTGTCTTGCTAACTTAACCCACGCTCCCTTCTTTGCTGGCCTTCCCGTGATTCCAGGCGACCAGTTTGACTTGTGCCTTGTGGAGGGTTCTGCTGCCCTCCAAGGCACCTTCTGGATTTGCAGGGACACAGTACTCCCCTTGGAAATGAAGGGAGGGGAAGAGAAAAAGAGGGAACACTTGGAACCTTGTCATGCTATGTAGTCTTTTACCTTTTGTGGTAGTTTTAGTTTTCTTGGTAAGGAGAAAACTCCTGAGTGAGAAATTGGAATGAAACTATTTGGGTAGAAGAATATATGTTTCTAAACCATGGGATTATCTCTCCTTAATGCAACATTTTTATCTCCAGAGCAAAAAGGGTCAGGGAGGATTGAGTATCTAGGAATTATAAGCAGCTCCTAGTTATTCTTTTTTAAAAAATCCCTAAAATTATGCAAGAAGTACTTAATATGAAAAAGTTAGAAAATACGAGGATTAAAAAGAAAAAAAAAACAAGAACACTCTTTTTTTCAGTTTTTTTTTTTATTGACTCATAGTTGTGTACATTAGTGCAATCAAGGGGTATAATGTGCTGGTTTCATATATAATCTGAACTATTTTCATCAAACTGGATTAACATAGCCTTCATGGCATTTTCTTAGTTATTGTAGAAGACATTTGTATTCTGCATATAGTAAGGTTCACCCTTCTAAGGTGCACTGTAGGTGTGGCCCCACCAATTACCCTTCCTCTACCCCAACCTTGCACCTGCTTTCCCCTCCCTTGCCCCTTTCCCCATATTCTTGTGCTATAGTTGGATTATAGCCTTCATATGAAAGCTATAAATTAGCTTCATTGTATGACTGAGTACATTGGATACTTTTTCTTCCATTCTTGAGATACTTTGCTAAGAAGAATATATTCCAGCTCCATCCATGTAAACATGAAAGAGGTAAAGTCTCCATCTTTCTTTAAGGCTGCGTAATATTCTATGGTATACACATACCACAATTTATTAATCCATTCATGGATCGAAGGGCACTTGGGTTTCTTCCATGACTTAGCAATTATGAATTGGGCTTCAAAGAACATTCTGGTACAGATGTCTTTGTTATAATGTGATTTTTGGTCTTGGTATATACCTAGTAAAGGAATTATAGGATGGAAAGGCAGGTCAATTTTTGGATCTCTAAGTATTCTCCAAACATCCTTCCAAAAGGAACGTACTAGTGTGCATTTCAACCAGCAGTGTAGAAGTGTTCCCTTTTCTCCACATCCACACCAACATCTCTGGTTTTGGGATTTTGTTATGTGAGCTAATCTTACTGGGGTTAGGTGATATCTCAAAGTAGTTTTGATTTGCATTTCTCTGATGATTAAGAATGGTGAGCATTTTTTCATGTGTCTGTAGGCCGTGCACCTATCTTCTTTAGAGAAGTTTCTCTTCAAGTCCTTTGCCCATCCTGAGATGGGATCACAAGATCCACTTTAATATTCACTTCTTAAAGCCTTTCCCAATCTTCTGGGCATGGCTATCTGCTTCTTTCCTGTGTTTTCATACTACTTGATATATGTAACTCTTAACTTAAT